>JAQMCW010000032.1:878638-895367 GCA_030068335.1 Chrysichthys cranchii | reverse complement strand
TATTTTTTGACTCAGAAATTTAGCACAAAAAATAAAAATGTACTACATAAACTTACAGTACATTTTTAATACATTAAAATATATATATATTTTTTTACCAGGGTTAACAATGTACACTTAAAGACAATCATGTCTGTTCATTAAGGCAGGCGTGAAACACCTAAAGTATTGGGACCCATAAGAAAGTTTAGTAAAAAATGATTGTATGACGTAAAGTGAGGTCATGGTGTATACTTTTGAGTGTAAAATTGAACTAGTTTTTTTGGGGTCAGGGGCCATTTTAACTGTTAAATTTAGTTTTTTACAAACATAATTCAACTGTATAAATATTAAATATTTATCTATACCATTTTAATTCCAATTTCCACTGACAAAACAAAAAAAAAAACCATTAGGTCCATTTGACCTTATTCCATTATTTATTAATATATTTATATCCATTAAATTTGCTATAATTATTACCCATAACTATGAATATAAATAAAATACATGTATTTTTTTTTACACGTGAAAAATGAAGACATGGATTTGATTCGGTGGAACTTTTCAATGGGTGGGTTTCGAGGTTCTTAGGAAGATTTACCGCATTTCAAATTCTCATAGCATGAGATCATGAGGAGGTTAAGACTTGGCTGTGGACAGAGCTTTCGACAAGATGATCATCCAAACCTCTCAATAACTGCAATTAAATGCACTGTTGAATAAAAGTATATTTAAAATGTGTGATATTACAATGTAATATTACACCACATAGTCTCTAAGTCTCCACACATGAATGAATATACATTCTGTATAAGTGATTTTGAATATGGAAAAGCCCTGTGACATTCCGTGTAACAAAACAGAGAAAACAAATGCTTTGGAAGTTCATAACAGCATCCCTATCAGTGTCCACGCTGTCCATCGCTTGTGTCCACAGCTCTGTTTGTTCATCCTCACCACAGAAATGACTCTCATATTGACTGAAAAGATTTGAACGCTGGCGTCCGAGCGAATTTGCTTTTTATTTTTTTTCCATCCCCGTCTGTTCTGGATTGTGGCAGGAGTTCAGGAAAACACCAAACAGCGCTGGCTGTGCTTTTAATCCTCACTGGGATCTGCCCCGTAAATGAAGAATAAAATTTAATTACAGCATGTTCCTGAATTTTTTACATCACTTGCTGTGGACATCATTTTGCTCAGTGACGGGATGAACACTGGTTAATGAGGTCGTGTTTCATTTTTTCTTATTTTTATGATGAAAAAAAAGCCCATCAATTAATATAACTGCTAATGTTATCGTTACAATTAATTAATAATATTTTAGTATTAATCCTTGAATTCAGGTGTTCAATAATGTCAGTTACAGGAACCGTAGTGTCACGTTATAATCCAAGAACCCTTAAAGAATGCTGCTTTCTGACCTGGATAAAGAGTTTTCTGATGAATGAATGAATGAATGAATTAATGAAATGTAATCATTCATTGAAGCAATTCAGACAGTCGATTCCAAAAGAGTCGACTCAGTAAACTGAATCTTGGTACGAGAGAAACAATGAAACAAAACAAACAAAAAAACCTCCTAAAATAGTAAAATGCTAAATGATAATAATGCAATAAATAAGTGACAAAGAGAAGAAACTAGCTATTCATAACTATATAAATGAAGAAGAAAAAAAACCGCTATACAAATATGCACACAAATAAAATAAATGACCAATAATTAAGTAATAATGTAAAGTAAGGCAAATAATAAAAAGGCTGCTTTTATTTGTGGAATATGCAGCAGGCTAGCAAGACATGATCTGAAGGCACAATTTTGCAAGTGAGCAGTAAGCACAGCAAGTTGGCTATGGTTTGTTTTTAACCTGAGACAAACGTTTATGAGTAAACATGAAAATATGCTATCAGGCCCCACATGAAGACTCTCAAAAAGTGCACTTTGACTACAGTCCAAAAACTTTCAAAAACCAATACCCCCCATAACTGCACCAATAACCCCCACCTCCACCTCCCAATATCTTCCCAAACTACAACTCCCTACTGTACAAGTTACAGCCCCAAAACTCCTGAGCAGAGTCCCAAACTCCCAAACACAGGCAGGAGCTAATAGTTTAGCACCATAACAACACGAAAAAAAAGTTGTGATTCTGTCTGAGGTGTGATCTGGAGCCAGGGATTTTTCTTAATAATGACATGAGCTCTGTGTGTGGGTGACAAAGTGAGCGAGCGCGACTCGAGTACTTCACTCTCCCATCTATCAAGCCGTGTTCTTTTAGTAATTACACGCCAAAATGAGTTAAAACCCTCGGCGCGAGCTACACGCCGGCGCAGGAGCTTTAATGACACGCCACTTTCACCTCCAGGAGTTCCACACGTCCTGTAGCAACTAATTACAACCTCTCATAAACCCCGACATCTCCCACACACACACACACACACACACACACACACACACACACACAAAACCTCAACTCCTTTTACTTGAACCAAACAAGTTTTCATGCAAGAATGAAAGAACGAGAAAGTGCGAGAACATTCATCTGCCATTCAGCTCTGACGACAATTAGCTTGAGCACCAGCGAGGCACTACACTGACGACCGGGTCCAAGATGTTTGTTTCTTAAGAGTTCGAAATGTCCTTGTTAGTAAAAAATAACAACGCAAGTGTTGAGTTGTCGGTATTGGCATCAAGATGGAACGCAAACGAGCGTTCATCATTAAAAAATTCTGCTCTGAAAATCAAAAAGTGGTGCGAGTTCGAAGAACTGGGCTAAAAAAATAATCGGGAAAAGTCACCTCAAAACACAGTTTACCTCAGTAATGTGATTTACACATAAATGTTGAATAAACTTTGCCTAGCACAATAAATCACAAACACAAATCAGGCGTAAATTATATTCATCGCCTGAACACTTAGCTGCTAAGTAAGAACAGGAGCTAACTTGCTTTGGAGACGTTCCGTAACGTTAAGCGTAAACAGATTAACGCATGAGGTGTTATTCTTTAATACATAAAACAATATTATTATTAACAAGAAGAATAAACCACTTGTTTTTTCTTGTACTGTACTGTACAGTGATTGTAATTTTTATTCAGACACAGCGCCATTTTAAAACTTTAAGCGTACTAAAGCTGAGAAGTGAACTGCAGCGCCCCCTTGAGGTTGGGTGCTTAGTTAGATTAGCACTTCTTTAACACGTCATTAGTATCGGGAGAGATGGCAAACTTGGGCAAACTATGGACATTTCGTTAGAGGGCATGTAATATGAGTTTTTTGGTGAGTACATTTTTAGTTATTTTCTTTCACGGTACTGTACTTTAATATAACCCCCGCTCTCCATCTCGTGCTTTATGCTAGCTATGGGGGGAAACTAGCCGCCATTTGGAGACATTCATAGCTATCTGTGTGAACTTTTCAAATGTGTTAGCAAATACCATCATGAATATATATCATATTTTACATGTTGGGTGTAAAATATAATTTGACCATTATGATTAACAGTGGAAGCGTTTCTAATGTAAAAGGCTTTGCGTTTTAGTTGTTGTTGAGGTTTACTTTATTTTATTTTTTATTTTTTTTAGTGTCAAGAGAACTAGCTGCACGGGAGAGTGGGAGTGTGGGCGAACTATCGCGAGAACTTCCGCTCCTCGGCGCGACGAGATCTGGATTTCAACAGTGCTTCTATGAAAGCAAGGAAAAGAAGGTGTGTGTGGTGTGTTAGAGGAAAATAATCAACAACCCTGTGGTTTGTGAAAGTGCAATCACTCTTCTCATCCCAAACATGATCATTTTACAATTAAAATTGTTACTATAGAAACAAAAACGTATTTATTATTATTTGTAGTATTAGTATTAGTATTATTGTTATTTTGTTATTGTTGTGTTTATTGTTATTATCATTATTATTTTTATTTTTATTATTATTTTAAAAACTGCTGCTTTTCATTGTGTATTTTGGGGCGAAATGAGTAAGATACTGTATAGCCATCCTTTTTTCTTTTCTTTTCTTTTCTTTTCTCCGAACCCAGGACACCGAGTAATTTCATGGTTAGTGATCCTAGACACTGTAGATTAATTTTCAAATTAAACTGTATTGGGCTTAAACAGCCATCTATTAAACACTGCCACCCAATACCGACTATTTCTTCATATAGACGTCCGGGACAGACTGCACACAGTACAGTAAACATGAAAACCAAGTGTGGTCGACTCCTAAAAGGCAACAAATTAAAAGGATTTTTAAAAAAGGGGGGGGATTATAATTTTTATTACTTTTTAAAAACCCAAACAGACGCAGGGGCAAGCACCAGAATCCTGCACTTTTTTCTTTACTGAACCAACAGTGACCTCTATCTTTAAACGTCGGAACAGCAGTAGTGACTCTTTTCCAGTGAGTCAAATCATTTGACCCAGCTCACTACGAAGAGTCGACTCAAATGAATCACTGCCCTTTTCAGTCGACCCGAGAGAGTTTGTGATGTTTCGTGCCCTCATGAAATGATGCACCACCTTGTAAAATGTAAAATTACAAAATGCATACATACAGTATATAAATCATTCTTTTTAATCAAGTATACATGTAATGATTCACTTAAAAAACAGTTTCAGTAGTGAGTAATGATTTAAAACACAGAAACATTTTTATTAAATTAATCAAACAACCAGAAAGAGTGCAGTTGTCTATATCTATATATATTAAAAAAAGGACAATTTTTTTTTTTTTATATCGGAGTCAGTTCTCTATAAGGAGTCGACTCAAAGAGCCGACTCACTCACAAACGACACTGAAAGGCCATTTTACTCATTCTAATCTTTGTTTCTTTAGAAAAGAAAGAGCAGCTCTGTAGAATCAAAATGTCATCAAAAACCCACACAGGACATTCTTGGAGGGCTCAAAATAAATAAAGGAATAAAAATAAATAAATATACAAATCTGCATGTTGTCCTAATGTGAGGTTGCACGCTGCACTGCAACACGCAAGAATGATGCAACGTGACTAATGTGGAGAAAATACCACAGTGTGAAGCTGGAATATAACAAAATGCCAGCAAAACAGGATAAGAGTGAAAAAGCTCAAAGAAAAATGTCGTAAAACCTAATTATTTGACCAGGAACAAAGTAAACACTAGCTAGAAGAAATAACGTGTGTGTGTTATCTTGTATCACTGAAATTCTCATTACTTGTATTGTCGTACATTTCACATCAATATTAAAACCACATCAACATGAGTAACAAAAACGAGTCGTATTTATTTCGCGTATGAATTCCATGACTTTTATTTTGACTTCTGTGTCCAAATAAAGCAGCTTAAAGCCATTGTAATCATACATACACTATACATTAACTGATACATTCACTAATTATCAAATTTTACCTAGAACAATCACACGATAAAATAGTTTATAGAAACGTAGCTAGCATAATTACACAATTAGTTTCATTATCAAATGTTAGTTTGCACAATTAATATTCTAATAAATGTTAGCTAGCTACAATGAAATGCCTTACCGTAGACTAGCTCTTTTTAAGTACTTTATATAGCTGTTTTCAGCGGTCTAAAGTACACAATAAAAAAGTCTTTATATATGTGTAGGTGCAATATACAACATTTAGCATAAAATACTAATTTTAACCACACAATACATGCTTACCTGGAAGTTCATTTTAATAACACAATAAAATATTCTACCAAAAATTAGCTAGATCGTTAGCAAGCTACATGAATAGTATTGGCCTACATGACATTACGACGAGATTCACTTATTTGAGTCAGTGCATGAGCTTAGCATAAAGAAACTGGCTTTAAAAACTAGCACCATAAAACATTTTCTGATATCAGCGTATAAACAAGATAATCACTGAAATGTAATGCGAGCTAGCTAGCTTCTCGGAGTGAAAAGTTGAAGAATGATGTTAATAAAACCACTTCACCCAATCTTGTTGAATCCCCCCCCCCACACACACACACACAATTTGCTAAACCGGCCAGTTTGTCAGTTTTAATTGTGCAAATTTTTCATCTTTACCTCTGATTAGCTAGCTTTGTAATGCTAGACAGGTAACGTTAGCATTTTCTAAGCAAAATAAGGCAACTTGGGTAGGTCTGGTAATGTTACTAGTGTTATATCAGGTAATTAAAACCTGTTTTTATGCTAGTCATGTGTAGCTTACAGCGCTACTTTTTCTGGAGAGCTCCAGGATTGGAAACTTATACTGCAAAACTGTAGACAGGAAGGCAGAATGAAGATTCGCGTTTATGCTAGTTCCTTAGCGAAGCATCCTGCACCCCTCAGGCCTGCAAGCTATGCGAAAGCTACCGTTCTTTGATGTTACTTCATTTGCTAATCTAAATAACATGCTTTTCTTTTTTATTTAAAACGTCTTTAGCGGTCACAGAGGTTCCGACTCCTACAGTTTATTCGTATCATATCTGTTTCTTGACCCCTCGTTACGAGGTGACGGGAGCTAAAGTTGCTTAAGTGGCAGGAAAAGGCGATTCGCTGGAGTTAAAAGGGCACGGGATACGCGTAAATTCACTGACTAAAACAAAAACGGGGGCACTGCTCATAATTAAGAAGTGCCACAGTGCGCTTTTTGCCTCGCTGATCTCTTTTCTTCTTGTTACGCCTAAAAAAAACTCGCCGTCTCGTAGGGGTGACAAAAATATCACGTCACATCAGAGTTCTCAAAGACGTTCCTAGCGTACACGATACACATCGCCTTATGTTAGTTAAGGTTTGCTAGCAAATGGCTCGCGAAACCGTTGTGAAAAAATGCCTATATATTTTTTTTTTCTTTTTTATACTGTTGTATTTGTTTGTACGTTTTTTTTACGTCTTAACATTTTGCAAACTGCTGTAAGAAATTAAAAATCTGTAAAAAAAAAAAAAAAAACAACCATAGGGTTAGCTGCTTTATTTTTTTAATTGTTTCAATAAATTTAAATTTAGCAAATTAACAAATTAGGATATCTCAGAAAAGTGTATTGTGACATAAAATATCAAGATATGGATACGATGTCCTGGTGCCGCCCAGCGCTGGCGTCTCATCCACCGACGTGCACGCAGCTTCTCACTGCAGCATTAGAAATTTCAGGAAGGCAGAATGAAGAAGTGTGTTCATGCTAGTTACCCAGAGGAGCGTCCGGCACCCCTCAGGCCGCCGAGTGTGACCGGTCCGGCCGAGTGAACCACTGAAGCCTCCTGATGGGACCTGAGCTACAAGCTACAAGCGGGCGTGTTGTAGAGCGAGGGCACCCTGGCATGACGGCTCGGCTCGGCTCGGCTTGGCTCGGCCTGGCACGGAAACGGCAGGATGGAGCGGCTCCCTGTCAGCATTCATCATCTCTCTCCCGAACGAGGGGGAAAAAGTTTTTGGGGCTGCGAGACAACGAGCTCCTGACAGCATGTCACGGACTCGAGTTACATGGCACCGCGATGCGTGTTTATATTTGTTGCTGTTGTTGAGGAGGGTTTTTTTTCCTGTCCTCCTGAAAAAAAAAAAAAAGGCAGGAGGTACGTCAGGAAAAACCGGTGTTGGGGATCTCGGACATGCAAAGAAAACAAAAACGAGGAGAGGAAAGATAAAGCGGGAAGACAGGTGCATTTTTGCCATTTAAGGCTCCAGATAAAGGCAGCGATGAGGAAAAGTGGGCGACGAAAACCACTGCGGTGGATTCACATGTCACGTAACATTAGATCGCCCTGTCTGTAAAGTCTCTCTCTCTCACACACACACACACACACACGCGCGCGCGCACACACACACACACACACACACACACACACACACACACACACACTGTGCAACAATAAAGATTTGTTACACTTTTTAAAACAATAGCTTGGATAAGAAAAATATAAAAAACGAAATAAAATGTTCCAGCTAACACTCGGGTTATTTCTCACATGGATTAGCAAACTTCTCTCGGCTGTCCTACAATAGCACAGCTAACATAAATACACTACCAAGCACACGTGTTACAATTAAGTCCTACTTAAAAAAAAAAAAAAGAAAGAAAGAAAATATATATATATATATATATATGTTGGAAACAGTATTTAAGCTGAGCAGGCTACTTAAAAAAACATAGCTGAAGCTAGCTAGCTATACTAGGTTTGGTAATATATTTGCTACTTTAGATTTTTCTTAAAAATCAAAACAGCAACCTGACCAACAACGTTCTTTTGTAAAAAAAAATAATAATAAAAATGTTGCTGTCATTATTAGCATTCACACTCATGACAACATATATAGCTTAATTTACATATTTTTGACCTGATGATATGGGAAAAAAGCTGTATGCTGTGCTTTTCAGCTCAAACATCACTTATTACTGTAATAAAATTCACCAGTTTTCACTGACGAGGAAAAGACGCAGGATATGTAAAACTCGTCTGCGAGTTCTTTTTTTTTTTTGCTTTGCGATGTTTTTTATTTGCGTAAACTTTGCGTGACCTGTGAAATCACAAGGATTTGACTTACGAGCCTCTTTGTTCAAATTAAGTATCGTTACTTTCTTGGCACAAATCTAGAAGGCCGTTCCGTTTCCCGACATACGCGAAAGTTTTGGTTTTTCTGGTGGTAAAATTCCTGTTTCTTGTTCGCGACGTCGGCACTTCTGTAGTCAGGAACAACCGCGAGTATCAGCAAAGAGAAAGAAGTGTATATGAATATAATTTCAGCATTTATTCAGTGTTTTGACAAAAATGTTATAAAGGTTACGTTGTGTTACGCTGAGTACAAAATTCAGGAACAATAAAATTCAAGTTTGTTTATTTATTTTTTGTTTATTTATTTATTTAATTATTAATTTATACAAATATCTTCGCGTACTACCGGAAAATATAATATAACACAGCACAATTTGTTCAAAAATCCAATTTTAAAATAAAATCTTTATCTAATAGATTTTCGGTGCGTTGTGTTAAAGCTACAGCATTAATTTGCAACATGAACCAGCCGACTGTCATAATTTCTGAATTAGCAGAGCTCCTGTAAAGACTAAAATTAGGTCTAAAAAGTGATAAATACCACTGATGTCTGAAAGAATGCTTAGTGTACACTTTTGTGCAAGCTAGTTGCAAAATAATTAGCTATAGCTCGCTAGGTACGCCACAAGCTGATGTTGTTTGAGGTCAGTTCCTTTGAAAACGCTGCCTGCATGCTAATGCTAATGGGAATTTACAACATGGGTTAGGAGACTATCAAGATTCCTGGAGTGGCATTATCCACGGATAAATAAAAAGTCCCAAAATCCCATCCTCTCAGTTTCCTTAGATTGGCGCCCAATAAAGCCTAATCAGCCATCTAGAGACCTGGGATGCTCCTCTTATTCAGATTCCTGGACACCAATGAATGGGAAAATTTATCCTCGGGATTTAAGGGGTCATTAATCATAAAAGTTCGGAGGACAGAATCGTCAGGTTGCATTGTCACATCGGATAAACCCGCTTATTTGGAGCGTTCCAGAGATTAGCGATATGCAACTACAGACTCTGAGATTCCAGAAAATTCCGGTTCACGGGCTCGAAAAGCGCTCTGTTTGTGGATTTGCAGCCTGGTTATTGTCACTTTTGGAAAAAAAAAATACAAAAAAACCTGGATATGATCGCGAGGGGACGGGGAAACTCAGCTAGCATGGCCGTCTTTGTTAGCACAATGCTCTCTGATGTGTTTTTTTTTTATTGTTCTGTCTAGCTTTGTGCTCGAACAATACATGTAGAGCCAATTCTCAAAATTCCATCAGTGTTGTGTAGCCTGGCTTCACACACACACACACACACACACACAGCCACATGGCCCACGTCACCGTGTTAAGCTGTTTATGTTCCACAACCGGCGTGTAAACACAGCAGCCGCTTATTTTTTTTTAATTGCGCCGATGAATTAACGCTCGCTCTCTGTACAGATTATCGGTGCATCGGCTTAAACTTTGCTCAGCGAGCGTGGCGGCGCGCGATAACGCTCCGGGTGCGTGTTTGCCGTGGAGTGACTTCCTGAGCCTGGCACAGAGGAACGGAGGAACGCAGCCCGTCGGGGTCATGTGATCAGAGCGATTTGAGTTTCATCCTGATGGACGTAGATAAAAGCGGTTCCCTCGAATAGGAAGAGAAATATTCCGGGGAAGCGACGAAGATGAACGGTAGATTAAGGCTCGGTGTCGGTGTTTGCACAAGTGGATTTGGGATGAATGGAATTTGCTTCTTAAAGGAATAGATCGATTTGGGGAGTAGATTTTAATCAAAGTAGATTTTGTGTCCTGATTTGGTTCATGACAGACCTTAGGTAATAATCTTCTTCCTGGTTGGGGGGATGAGATGATTGTGGAGATCGTGGAGTTTTCAGGAACTGAAATTTGATGAAGTTAAAGGGAATTGGGGAATTCTGATTTTTTTAATTTTTTTTTTTTAAAGTGAAGCGATTTACAATTGAAGTAGATTTTGTTTGGAATGGAGTGTAATTGAAATAGATTTAGCAGGAAGTGAATTCTGATAAAGGGCAAATGATCAGGAAGTAGATTTATAGTTTTAAGCTAAAATGAACAGGAAGTGGATTCTGACGGAAGTAGAATTTTTCAGGAAGTCAAAGTGGATTTCAGTTAAGATAAAATTCACAGTAAAGGGCCTCTGACAAAACTACGTGTTGACCAAAGTCAGTTTTTTCCAGAAGTGGATTTGGATTTGCTTTGGGGAAACCAAATACACAAAATGGTTTAGTTTTCAGAAAAGGTGTCGTGAAAAACACGTGAGGAAAGTTAGAACTTTAAATGTACCGTGTGTATGTGTGTACGTACATTGTGTATTATATATTATTTACTTCTTGTCTGTTTTTTCTTTTGCGTTGTCTTATTTGCTTGTGACAGAGCTCTCCCTCGGCCGGCTGAAGCGATTTTGAGCCGTTCCTCCCCTCTCTTAACCCTTCACCGCCCAGCTGTGGCTCCTGACATTCAAATCCAGCCTCATTATGTCACACCTAACAGCTGTTCCCTTCCTTTTGAATACCGCGATGGGGCAATTAAACGTCCGTCTCCTTCACTTCCTGTCACTTCCTAAACACTCAGCAGGGTTAATGAGAGCCAGCCCGGGCCACTTTCCCTCTCTCCTCCTCCTCCTCCTCCTCGAGGCTTCAGCTTCATCGTCCTCAGATCCTCCGGGCCGGGACGCTCCGTATGCTTATGTCATGTCGTCGTATCCCTGAACGCACGGAGAAAGGCCATTACAATATTCATGAGAAGTCTCCTTTTTCCTCCTTCTCGCTCACTCTCGTTACACTCGCGGCGCGAATGCCAAAGGTCGCGACCTCTGGCTTGTCGGTTTTGGCAGGCCTCGGCTTAGAGAAAAGGGTATCCGTGCTATTAAAGGCCTCCGAGAAGAACAGAAGAGGAAAAGAGGACGCTTTTGCGCTTCTTTAAAGTTTTAAACCGCCGATGTCCAAACCGATTAAAGACCAACTGAGCGATGAGCGTTAAATATGCATCAGGGCTCTTAGCAACTTCCTGCTAATCAGCCGCATCCAACTAGCATATTAACGAAGTATTGTGGATTTTAATGGAAGCAGATTTAGGGGAAGGGGATTCTAATGCAAGTCAATTTTGCAGGAAGTAGATTTCACAGGAAATGAACTGTGCAGAAATGGGGTTTTAATGAAAGTAAATAGGAAGTGAATTTCGCAGGAAGTGGATTTTAATGGAAGTAGACTTTTGTAGTAAATGCATGTAAATGATAGTAGATTGTGCAGGAAGTTGATTTCATTGGAAATAAATGCTGCAGGAGGTGCGTTATGATTGGGTTACATTTAAGGCTCTGATGACAGTAGATTTTGATTGAAGTAGATTTTTCCACAAGTGGCTTCCGATGGCTTTGTTGATTAGAATCTGGAATTAGACGTGGTGCCACCGGTAGCATTAATAAGAGTGATGAGCGATGATACCTGAACATACTGAGTGTGATGGTAATCTAAAATTCATGCTGATTTCATACATAATTAATCTTCGAATGTATTCAAATACTGGATTTTTGTGTGTGTGTGTGTGTGTGTGTGTGTGTGTGTGTGTGTGTGAGTGTGTGTCCCGCTGACATCGATAGTCGCGGAGTTTGCCGGTGTTTCGCGTGAGCGCTAGGGGCTAAACCGAGCCGCAGTTATTTTCACATTGATTTACTCCAATTAATCCATCATGCCTGAGAAGCGAGTTTTCACGCTCAACCTCATAAAAGCAGATTCACCTTCTCAAAGACTTCACAATTTGACACGTTGACATTTTTTTCCCCCGCCTGTGATATCTCCGTGCTGGAGAAGCCTAAAGGTTGCTGTCTGTAAGAAAGGCGAGATTAGCCGTGCTCCTCTTGTCAGGTGTGTATGACGAGCCGCGCCGTAGCTGTTGAACCGTGAGATGCTCCGGTGTGATGTGGAACTCTCGGCAGTGTTCTAGTGGAGATAAAGCTGCTGTTATTTCGAGAGCTCTCAGAGATAGACCAGGTTAGCCAGCTGGGAGAAATTGCTAAGTGCTAGCCACCGAGTGTCGAGCATGCCGCCAGGCAACGTCTTTATCCATTTAGGTCATTTGCTTTGGTTAAATTGCTTAATATTTCACAGAAGTGTTTTTTAAATGATTATTATGATTATTTTAACTTTAATAAACATGACAGAGTGACAGCGGCATGGCCAGCTGGAACACTGTGGCTAGTCTGCAAGTTTTCATTTTAAAAAAACAAACAAAAGGAATTGCAAATCCTCTGTCGAATAATTCCTCTCCATTAATACCATTAATAGAACCATACCATAATATGGAATGTCATTAAAGTACATAATTAGCATGCTAGGTATTAGGGGGTATTAATATTGGCACCCCAGTTGCAGTAGCACAGAAAAACGCAAATAACTTCTGTTAAAAAAAAATCCCATTTTTTTTGCCTGGAATGAAATTACATCATGTTGTTCGCGACGTCGTTCCCGCACGGAGCTCGCCGAGGCACATTTTCGACGCATCGTTTTTTTTCCAAACAGTTGATAGGTGATTAAAAATCTAAAAGTACAAAACAGGTCTTGGTACCATAATTTAAAATAAAGTTTAAAAAAAAAAAAAACGAATCCAGGAAGTAACAAATGATTGGTTTCCACACGAGTTTCTGAAATTCGCAGTGAAACAAAACCATCAATTATTTTTGGAGAATCTTTACTTTTCCCTCAGACCGAGCTGAGATTCCTGAAGCATGTCCATGACTTTGACAATAAAAGTCAGATTTCGAGAAAAAAAAAATTCCCCTCAGAGGGGGGGAGAAAAAAAAACACGACTAGGTGATGAAACCGAATGCAAATGGAGTAGGCGAGGTGAGGAAAAAGGGAAAAGTCGACTCTCTCTGTCTCTCTCTCGCTGTCTTCGTTCAAAACTCGGCGAAAAAATCCTGCAGCTCTCGTGACAAGCCGCTGTCACAGAGACAGGAGAGCGCCGGCAAATTAGACGGCCACGGATCCGGAGAGAGCGAGAGAGGGAGAAAAAGTTGGCGCTAATGCGAATAATTCTCACTTTTCAGACACGGCGACGGTACGGACCCAAGACAAACACCTGACAGACTGCTTGTCAGCGTGTTGGGTAACTAAAGGAGGATAAAATCAACTTGACAGCCACAAACCCTGAGTGCGTTCGCCCACCGTGGACAGACACGCAACATTTTACAGTAAGACAGTCCCGGGCTGAGTGACACCCTCCCTAACCTTCCAGGTTACACTAACACACATCAAGGCAACCAATCAAGAAAGAAAGAGGGGGGAAAAAAGGGGAGAAATTTCCGCTCGGCCGTTTTGGACTGACAACCACTTTAAAAAGACCTGTCAGTCCGACACGAGGCGCGACGTGACCTCCGGGGGCCCAGTCGCAAAAAATTCCCCCCTCCAAAAAAAAAAATTGAATGTAAATGTACACGGAGTCATTCTCCTGTGAAGCCTCGGCCCTTTCCGAAAAATGAAATATTCATTTTCAGTAAGAGTTAATATCCGAGAAGTGGAAAGAGGTACATGCACGCCAGCTTGTGTTTTTGATTTTTGATTTTTTTTTTATCCGAATATATTTCATCCTCGCTTGATCTACTTTAAAAAAAAAATTCAATGAATTATTCAAATGGTATTTAAAAAAGATCCGGTCTTTAATCGCAGAGACAGAGGGTAATAGGTCACGAGGGGACGCGCCAGGGCGTGACGCTGTGATGTTTGCTCGCTGGGTTTCGGTTTATTATCAAAAATGGCACGGTTCACAAGAGCCGCCCAAGCAGAGCACTGATCTGGGATCGGTATTTTAGATTTTTAGAACAGGATGAATAAAAATAACACTAAAAATAAAAAAAAAAATACGCTCTTTGCTCGTCCGACTGAAGTAATCGGTGAGCCGATCTGAATGAATCATTTAAATGAACAGATTCAAATGACTCCTCGCTCAAATGAGTTAAAAGTTTCTTGTGTTCCAGTATGAGGGTGTTGCTATTAGTGCCAGTCGCAGTAAAGAAGGCGTGGCCTTAGTGCCTTACATGTATCCAAAGAGGCGTGGCCTTTGCACCTTACATGCAACAAGGGAGGCGTGGCCTTTGTGCCTCACGTGTAGTCAAGTAGGCGTGGCCTTTGTGCCTTAGACACAGTGAAGGTGTGGCCTTTGTGTCTGTCACAGTGAAGAAGGTGTGGCCTTTGTGCCTCAGATGCACTGCAGGAGGCGTGGCCTTTGTGTGTGTCACAGTGAAGAAGGTGTGGCCTTTGGGTCTGTCACAGTGAAGAAGGCGTGGCCTTTGGGTCTGTCACAGTGAAGAAGGCGTGGCCTTTGCGTCTGTCACAGTGAAGAAGGTGTGGCTTTTGTGTCTGTCACAGTGAAGAAGGTGTGGCCTTTGTACATTAGAGCCATTGAAGGAGGCGTGGCATTTGTGGATCAGCGAAGGGTGTGGCTACTGTCCCTGTCCATCACAGTGAAGGAGATGCCTCGATATGTTTTTAAGCATTATGTCCTGCGTTTACAGTTGAGTAACATGACTGAAATCAGCCTTCTTCCTGTTTCTTCCTGTTTATCCCTCACACAAATCCGAGGCAGATCTCGCCTGAGTCCGCAGGCTCCAGCGTCCCGCTGTTTCCAACTTCTCAGGATGAATAAAACAAGAAATGAATGAATTTCAGATGACAGCGTCACACAGCGAATCGGCACGCTTCATTAAGAGCTTTATTGTTGATTCCGGGAAACCTCGTCACTAAAAGTCGCTTCTTGCTGGAAAATGCTAATTACTTGTAGGACAGCGACATGTCAGTGCTGCCAAATGAGCAGATTCTAAACCAATCAGCATTGCCAGCTGAGGCTGAAACGAATAACATTAATATGCAGAACACTTGTCTGGCCTGATTAATGCTCGACAATGTTTCAATATGAAAGGTCATGCAAATTACAACAGGAAGCAAGATGGAGCCGGGAGAGTTTCGGGAGCGAGTCAGTTTTAAAGGTTCACAAGACTGCGTACAATTTCCCCAATTTCTCATGAACGAAAAGATTTGAAACGAAAATCATGAGCATTAAATAAAACTGGATAACATTCAAAGTTCTATTGCCCATGTCTTAGTCATATTGAACTAGGCGTGTCTTTTCGGGGGTAGTTAGCTAAACTGGCTTTGCACATGGTTCTCCACAGGTTCTTTTCGGTTCCTTGTGTTCTTAAATTCCAAAAAAATAAAAGTTCCACTTGGAATCCTTTCTGATCAGGAAACACGCTGTTCCAGGGTTCAACTTTGAATCTTTTAGGGTTCTAACCAACGTTCTACTTTTATAAATAAACCGAGGAACTTGGCAAAGAAATGTCGGAAGATCAACTCGAGCACTTTGTTTATCGTTAGCTGGTTCTCCGACCTTTTGGACACATGACCCAGTAGTTCAGAAGCACCTTTACCATCGTTCCATGTTGTTTTCTTCCAGACGCCTGTTTTGTTTTCCGGCGGAACAGCTTGCCATGAAAGATTTAGCAGACACCGAGCAGCTAATGCGTTTTCTCCGTCTCGGATAAAAGCGATGAAAAATTAACAATGGAAATAATTAACTCTGATCGGTATCGTCTTTAATCATTTATTCATGCGCATGCAAATGCATCCAGAAGCACGCTGTTGTATAAATTCTGTAAGACTCTCAACTTATGTTCCGGTGTGTAGTGATTACAGCGCGCTTAAACTTTTATTTTCTTTATCCGGAGGCGAAGTTCTTCTGGTGCGTTTTCTGTGTTCGTATGTGGGGGCTGCTGAACAGCGAGTCACTTTGTAGCTATTAATCCTGACTTTTCTCTACACTTTCTGTGAGTTTTATTTACTTAAACCTCCTCACAGGAACGAAGAGAAAGGAGGTGAAGATGAGTCGCTAATTCTGCTAGCTAGCTAGCTAGTTCTCCAAACATTGCATAGCTAATCCTGATAATAAATATCTTTTAAAAATACGTCTGTGTGAAATAAACAAAACAGTTCCTCACAGAAAGCGCACACCAATTAAGGATGCGGCAAACTTGCTAGCAGGAACAAATCTTAGCTGTAAGTGATGTGGCTGATATTGAGTGAATTAAAATCATGTTCACATTTATTTACTTCAGAAGAAGTAAAAAAAAAAAAACTTCTCTCACACACGTCCAAGGGCCAGCTAGCATTATAAAACATGCCAAAAGTCATATGAAATAAATAACACAGCTATCAAGATCAAATAAAATGTGACCACATTATGTCTAATCTTTGTACTATTGAATGA
>JAQMCW010000032.1:827879-842123 GCA_030068335.1 Chrysichthys cranchii | reverse complement strand
GAAACCTATATCAGGCAAGAATGGGATCAAATTCCAACACCAAAACTCCAGAAACTCATAACCTCGATGCCCAGACATCTTCAAACTGATTTGGAAAGAAGAGGAGATGCTACACCATGGGAAACACGCCCCTGTCCCAACTATTTTGGGACCTGTAGCAGGCATTATATTTGATATGGGCTCATTTTGTACATAAGTGTAAAATTTCCCAGTCTGAACATTTATCTGTGTTCTGTTGTGAATAAAATAGTGATTTGAAAGGCTTTTAGATTTCATTGTATCCCAATTTAAAAGAACGTCCCAACTTTTTTGGAATTCAGGTTATAACTCTCATCCATATACTATCCCAGGAAGAAGAAGAAGAAAAAAAAAAGAAAAAAAAAAGAATCTTATGAAGCCTTCAGAACTACTGTACGATGTGTTTTGTGGGCCAACTTTCCAGACTGCCTAGAAATGTATATAGGAAATTATCAGTTCTCAATGTGAGAGTGCATGACGGTGAAAAGCCTGACATGAAACAAAGCGTGTCGTCAGAGCCATAAAGCATGCGGAGAGGTCCGCGTATCACGCTGCTCACATTGAAACAAGTCATGTGTGGGGCATAAACCAGGCCTACGATGCCCCAGGAGCCTCTAAGGCCAGTTTTGAGAACAAGGAAAGAACAGGTAGAGACGTCAGCTGCTTAGTGACATCCGACAATTGTTTTATTTGCACGAAACCACGTTAACGCTTTGCTAGCTGTGACACAACAGTCTCTCAAACATGAAGGTGGCTCAAAAGGAGTAAAAAAGGACAACTGATGTATTAGATTTATTTGTTTTCAGCTTCTTCCTTCTTTTCTGTGCACAGGCCACCAACACATTTAAGACCAGGTGTCAGTTAAATGGAAAATGGCATCCCAAAAAGACCTGTGAACGTGAGTGAAGATATTAAAGTGTTCACAATCCCATAATAATCTGCTTAGTGGCCCGTTCTCCAAACCAATCATCCTCCTTATCGTTTGTGTGTCTCCTATACTCAGCGGTGAATTGTGGGCATCCTGAGCTTCCGGATATGATGACCCTGACAGAGGAAGACCCAGAGACCTCATACGGGCACAAGATCAGCGTCACTTGCCCTTCAGTGTACTACAGTCTAGTTGGAAATGGTAAATCTGGGCATGTTTGTAGCCTAAAATTTGTCCAAACACTGAAGACGAAATCTAAAACGTGAAGCTTGATCTTGACGCGAGAGCAAAGTTCAAATTACAGAGCTGTTCTGAAATCCACATTACTCAATTGAACAAGAGATGAAACATTACATGACATCGCAACAGGGTGATGTCACAACTTCTGACCAATCAGAATCCAGAATACAACTGCACTGCGGCATGAATACAAGACGCATTGCATTTTTAACAACTACTAAATCCAATAATCTTGATGAAGGAAAGGTCCCTCCTGCAGCTTGCTAGCTGGTTAGCAGGTTGAACATTTAGAGTTTAGCATTAGCAAGCTAATACAACTCCTGTCCAAATTAGGCAAATAAACCAAGCTGCTGTGTGACATTACCTTCACTCCTTTCTTTCCATCTTCTCTTCTTTCAGCTGTCTTCACCTGTGACGCTACAGGAGAATGGGTGGCTGAAAATGGACAGAGTTTTGCACAACATACACCACAGTGTGTGACAGGTATACAGGTTCAAATATTAATGAATCTTGTGACTCATTTATTATTTTTTTAAATCCTCCACCCAACACTCATTTTCCAGGATTATTAGAAATGAGTAAATTTCAGCCCAAAGACCTTCAAACTCTTTCTTCGTCTCACCATTTGTTTCAGTATGTGGCGTAACTAAAGAATCTGCCGGCGGAAGGATTTTCGGGGGAGAAAAAGCCAAACTGGGGCAAATTCCCTGGCAGCTCCTGGTTAAAGAACCTAATCGAGGCGGTGCATCTCTAATTAACGACCGCTGGGCCGTCACGGCTGCTCACGTGGTGGAAAACCAGAAATCGCTGAAATTCACAGGAGGGATGGTCGACGCTCGAGACAACAAGATGGTTGAAATGGAAACAGAAAAGATCATAATTCACCCCAGCTTCAAATCACCAAACTACGATAATGACATCGCCTTGGTGAAGATGTCTTCTCGGGTTCCTCTCAGTGAAAACATCAGTCCCGTGTGTCTTCCAGAGACAAAAACTAGCGGAGCGGTGTTGGAGGGAAAGTCGGGGACAGTCTCGGGGTTTGGTGCGACATCAGATAAGAGAATGAGAAGTCAGTTTCTGCAATACGGTCACGTGAAGGAATACTCCGGATCGTGTTTTCAAACTGATCAGGTGGTCACCGCGAACATGTTTTGTGCTGGAGACGCTGACGGAGGCGTGGACAGCTGTAAAGGAGACGGTGGAGGTCCACTCGTCATTCCCATGTTGGGGTTCGGATCCCCCGACACACCTTACCGCCTGAAAGGGATCGTGTCATGGGGTCCTCCTGAGTGTGGAAACCAAAATTATAAAGGTTACTACACCAAAGTGGAGAATTACCTGGACTGGATTAGAGAAACGATGGAGAAAAATTAAACATCAGGATGTGATCTGGGGTTCATTTATCAAATTCATGCTAAAGTACATTATATACACACACACACACACACGCAGGGTTCATAGCGATTCTTCTGCTTTCATATTAAATCAATCTGTTGCTTGTAAATCTGATGAGTTCAAGCTTAATAAAAGCATTTCAAACAATATTCATGTGCTCTGCCTTTCTTTCCCCACACATCAGCATGAACACAACCCCAGTGTACACACAATCCTTATTTAACAGCACACATCAAAGCCCGAGCATGAGCCGCCATCTTGTGTGGCATTCTGCCCCAAAAATAAATTAAATCCATCTTGTGTCTTGATTAAACTCCGCTCTGGACTTTCAGGTGAAAATGAAGAATAGACAGCTTTCAGGAGTAGTATCGGAAATACGCAATATTATCTGGTAATATGGTTTTCCCATGTATAATTATAAAATTATTCCTATAATATATTCAGGCTACATTGTACTTGATGTATAGAATCATAAAATATAGACCATATTTGTCAAGTCTTTTTTTTTTATTTTTTATAAACATTCATAAATGAAAAACAATCCAGGACGTCTAGTACCAACCCTGAGACGACATGTCGTAATTCTGTTGCAACTGTAATCCATAAGAACCCAGACCCAGTTCACCTTAAAGGAAAGTTCAAAAAGACCAAAGGGACTACACGGAATATGTTCCTGCACTTTATCTTTACATTCAATCCCCAAAGTTCAACATGCATCTCTTAGGGACTTCATGAGTTCAAGTGAAGGATAAATCGTTATAAGGAGCTTTCCAGACTGTTAAAGGGTGTGGGGCACGTGTCACCGTGGGCCCTCATGGGTTTAAACAGCAGTCATTGTATAATGCTCGTTGGTCTCAAACGGCAGTCTACGAAGTTGGTGCAAGAAGCCAAGTGTGTCTCCGTATATGGAGCGAGAAGCACATGCTAATCCGTTTGATTTATCCTCCATGTAGTTAATGATCATACATCATTCTGGTTACACAAACACAAACTAAAAATGCCACAGGAAAGCCAAAGACCTGACAGAAAACCAAAATACACAACAAATCCCCCCCAAAATCCAACAATAACACCAAACGTGTAAAAATGCATCAATAAAACCCCAAACCCAAAAATCCAGCAAGAAAACCAAAAAAAATGACAGGAAAACCAACACAAAAAAACAAATAGTAAAACCAAATGCAACAGTGAAACAAAAAACACAAAACTGCAAATTCACAAACAAAAAAACAAAACAAAAAAAAAAAAACAGCAAAACTGATAACCAAGAGTACAGAAGCAAAACAAAGGGTACCAAAAACACAACCAAAAATGTTACATGCAAAATATAAAAATCAAATGAGAAAAAAAAAAAAAGAAAAATTTAAGAAACGTAACAAAAAGCCATCTACAATAAACAAGAAAAAAGCAACTATAAAACTACAATCACCAAAAAACCTACAAAACAAAACTAAAAATGCAACAAAACTCAACACAAAAAAAAACAAATGTGCACCAGCTATAAATTCAGAAACACAGTACAGAAATGACAAATTCAACAATAAAATCAAAACTGCAACAAAAGTTAACACAATAAACCAAAAAAAAAAATGAACCCCCCCCCCAAAAATATATATTTTTTTAAATGCAAGAATAAAACCAAAACCTCAAAGCGAAAACCAATAAAACTAAGACAATACAGCCAAAGCGTGACAGTAAATTTAAAAATATGATCAAAATCTAAGTCAGCAGTGAATTTAAGAAATGTCATAAAAAGCAAGTCCACAAATTCACGAAGAGCAAAACCAATTACCAACACAAAAACCAAACATGACAAAACTCAAACACTACAAAACTAAAAGAAAAGTCAGATCCTATATCCAATCCAAAAAATATCCTATAACAATCAAAAACGTGACGATAAAACCAAAAATGCCACAATCAAAAAAAGGGGGGGGGGGGGGCACAATAAGGAATACATACTAGGACAGTAAAACTGGAAAAATCATAATTAAACAAAAAAACACAGCAAATACAAACAGTGCAACAAAAAATAACCAAAAAAACATGCAAAACTAAACACAGCGACAAACCCTAAAAAACCCAACAGCAAAACCAAGAAGCAATATTGGTGTCCACGTACGTGTGTGTGTGTGTGTGTGTGTGTGTGTGTGTGTGTGAGAGAGAGAGAGAGAGAGAGAGAGTAAAGTGGCGTCAAAGTGTAGGATCATTTAGATTTATTTTTAACCCAGAATTTAAAGAAAGAAACCAAGCTTGCATAATTCCCTTAAGAACATTGGCACATTACACAACTGTTACAATGCGAGTCAGTGGAACGACCTCACAAAAGTCCAAACCTGAAAGTGTGTGTGCGCACGCGCATGTTTGTCGAACAAATAAAGTTAGAAGCTGCTTTTGTGAACCAAGAGCTGTTGACCAATACCACCATGAGCTCCACCATGATCTTTCTCACGTATGTAGAACGTTTGATTGTTATGTTTAACATTTTGGATGAAAGCAGGCAGAAAAGAAAGTTAAGTCACTTATCACTTAAAATGTTCTGAAAACAGATTAACTTGTACTTCAGGTGTTGGGTGAGAAATCAAAACTCAGCCTGAACGTCCTGTGTGTGTGTGTCAGTCTCTCTCTCAGTGTGTGTGTGGTGCTGGTGAGTGTGTGCCAGTCTCTCCAGCTCACTGAATGGATTCAGTCTCCTGGGTTTCCGCACGGTTACACCTCCAACGGGTCTCTAACGTGGAGATACTGTGCACCACCAGGTCGTGTCCTCACACTCACTCTGCTCCATCTGGACCTGGAGAAAAGCTCCGAGTGTGAGAACGACGCCCTGAAGGTCGGGAACTGGAGACGGCACGCTCTCTATTTTCTCTCTCGCTCACATTCCCCATAATTTTACGTTCCCCTTCTTGTGTAAATTCACTGGTTCCTCCTCAGATTTGCTCCTCTCACTTTCCCAGCCAGCTCTCCTTTTCTCTGCCCTCCTTCAGATTTCTGAGGACCACAACCTCCTCGCGAACTTGTGCGGCCGAATAACCCTGGAGGAGCTGCAGTCGGCCGTTAATCCCTCGCTCCGGTCTTCCTCAGGAGGATGTCTCTCTGTCACTTTCCGGTCTGATACCTCCAACACGGAGAAGCACGCAGGGTTCATCGCTTTTTTCTCGATCAAGGGTAAAAGGATGAAGCTTTTAGAAACAGACCTTAAAATGTACACACACACACACACACACACACACACACACAGACTAAAACCCTGAAACATCTGTACGTCTGACGCAGTGTTTGGGAAGGAACACAAGTCATTGTATGCTTTAGCGTTACGATTTCCCTTCACTGAAATCCCAAGCACCTTCAGGCATGACGATGCCCCAGTGCAGAAAGCCAGCTCCGCTGTAGGCTCCATTTGCTGCGGATAGAGTTGGAGAACTCACATGTCCACCATCTAACAGACAGCAGAGGCTGATTTTCACAGCAGAGAAGGGTGGAGTGTTGGCGAGCAGCTCGTGGTTTTGGAATGGGAGCGATGGTCACGTGTTCACACACATTTGACCATACAGGGGTCTGAGTGGGTCAGACATGAGGTGCAAGGCCTCACAAATAACCCGAGTATCCAGCAGCTGACGTCCTGGCCAGTCGGGGCAGATGCCTCATCACCTCTGCATCACTGACCGAGCATTCAGCAGAGGAAGATCACGAGATGTTGGTGGAGGCTGGTGCACACAAAATCACTCTCGATATTGACGAGGTTGGAGCGGGGACCTCACTTTCCATCTGGTGCACATCTGGAATGACAGAGAACAAGAGAATTTTCCAGATGCCTCGTTAGAAAGTAATTCATTTTTTCAGTCCGCTGCAAACATTTCAGTTCAGTCTTCAGTTAAACAGGTCTCAGTGTCCTAAATACACCTGCGAACGCTCGAGTGTGCAAACATTGTAAACTGTGATAAAAGCTTATGAGAATATAAGATTGGCACAACCAATTTATATTATTTCCTGTATCCCCTCCCCCTCCCCAGTGACCTGTGGGCTTCCTGAGCTTCCAGATCTGATGGTCCTGATGGAGGAAAAGTCACCGACCTCAAAGGAACACAAAATCAGGGTTAAGTGCTCTTCAGAGTTCTACAGTCTGGTTGGAAACGGTAAACCTGCTTTTATTTAGTTAGTTATTTCTTCTTATTATTAAATTTTTTTTTAAAGAACTCTAGCCCAAGCACTAGGACTCAGAAGCAGAACAAAGTTTTTAAGGCAAAATCTTCATACGAGTTCAAAACTCAGAGCAAATAAATCCACATTACGATTTAAACAAGAGACGAAACATCGTCACAGGGTGAAGTCACACCTTTCCGACCAATCAGAATTCAGAAACCCAGTAGTTATTTTCCCCCCAACCACCAAATCTAATCAACTTGATTAAGGAAAGCGCATTCCTGCGGTCTGCAGGACCAACATTTAGACTGCATCAGTGATGAGCTAACATCATTCCTGTAAAAAATAATAAACCGAGCTGCTGTGTGACATTACCTTCAATCCTTTCTTTTCTTCTTCTCTTCTTTCAGCTAAATTCACCTGTGACGCTACAGGAGAATGGGTGGCTGAAAATGGACAGAGTTTTGCACAACATACACCACAGTGTGTCCCAGGTATACAGGTTCAAATATTAATGAATCTTGTGACTCATTTATTTTTTTAAATCCTCCACCCAACACTCATTTTTCTGGATTATTAGAAATGAGTATTTTAAATCCTATACCAAACACTCCTTTTTCACAACTATTAATATGAGAAAACTCTTTCTTCGTCTCACCATTTGTTTCAGTATGTGGCGTAACTAAAGAATCTGCCAGCGGAAGGATTTTCGGGGGAGAAAAAGCCAAACTGGGGCAAATTCCCTGGCAGCTCCTGGTTAAAGAACCTAGTCAAGGCAGCGCATCTCTAATTAACGACCGCTGGGCCATCACGGCTGCTTACATGGTGGAAAACCAGAAATCGCTGAAATTCTTCGGAGGGATGGTCGACGCTCGAGACAACAAGATGGTCGAAATGGAAACAGAAAAGATCATAATTCACCCCAGCTACAAATCGCCAAACTACGATAATGACATCGCCTTGGTGAAGATGTCTTCTCGGGTTCCTCTCAGTGAAAACATCAGACCCGTGTGTCTTCCAGAGACAAAAACTAGTGGACCGGTGTTGGAGGGAAAGTCGGGGACAGTCTCAGGGTTTGGTGCGACATCAGATAAGAGAATGAGAAGTCAGTTTCTGCAATACGGTCACGTGAAGGAATACTCCGGATCGTGTTTTCAAACTGATCAGGTGGTCACCGCGAACATGTTTTGTGCTGGAGACGCTGACGGAGGCGTGGACAGCTGTAAAGGAGACGGTGGAGGTCCACTCGTCATTCCCATGTTGGGGTTCGGATCCCCCGACACACCTTACCGCCTGAAAGGGATCGTGTCATGGGGTCCTCCTGTGTGTGGAAACCAAAATTATAAAAGTTACTACACCAAAGTGGAGAATTACCTGGACTGGATTAGAGAAACGATGGAGAAAAATTAATCAGGATGTGATCTGGGGTTCATTTTTCAAAAATTCATGCTATAGTGCATTATATACACACACACACGCGCCTCTGCAGGTAGCTTTCATGTACATTAAATCCAAGCAATCTAATGAATTCAGTTTAAATAAAGGGATTTCAAACAATATTCATGTTGCTTTGCCTTTATTGTCCATGAACACAATCCCAGTGTATACACAATCCCTATTTAGCTCTGTTTTACAGCACGTCAATGCCTGGGAGTTATCCGCCATCTTGGGCGGCATTCTGCGCTCAAAAATAAATGACAAGGTGTCTAACACAATTAGCCCTGCACTGTTAAAACAAAACTACAATAAATGACTGTCTAAAATTATTTCGAGCACTCATCAGCTCTAGCTCGTCAACTGGTGGACCAAACAAATTTTTAGACGTTTAACAAACACATCCTCACATTCACTGATTAGCGTGACTTTAGCCAATCAAAGGCATCCATTACGTCACATGGGATGTTTTTGACTTGAGCCTTTCTGCATGAACATGAACATTTATTCACCAAATCACATGGCTGTTAAACATGCAGCACGGTGTGATGAACTAACCCTCCGCCAGCTGTTCACAGCAGGAAGCGTACATTCAGTCTAAAGTGATGGAGGCCGAGGCTCTGAAGCTGAGGCTCAGGTCATGTTTGGGTGTTTTATGTGCAAGGTGTGTGTACAGGTAAGGGTTAAAGAGACCTAGCTAGTGAGGGAGCTAAAACGTAGACAAAGAAAGGATTTTAGACATGTTCTTTCAATGTTCCTAGTCGTTTATCACCTTCCTTTGATTTTTGACTTTTTTTTTTTTTAATCCAGCATCCTGAATCCAGCTGTTGGCATGAATCTAAACTGGGGACAATCACAGGCCCAAAGCTTGGTAATAAACCCCTTTAGCATTAGGACCCAGAAGAAATGCACTTCATGGGTATTTTTTTTTGGTGGGGGCGCGACGATTTAAAGTTCAATTTATTTGCTGTAGGAGAACAAAGTTCAAAACTGGTTTCCAGGGCAAATAAACCCACATTACTGTTTAAACAAGAAGCACAACATTCAAAATACAGACTGAAAAAATGTAAGCTCAAAGTGCACAGATTCAGGACCATCAGCTCAGCGTTTATTACTTGCTGATTGAGATCACTCCAGGGGAAAACACTTTGCCTCGTGATGGAATAAAATTTATTCCAAGTGTTGCTCATTTCCATACAAGTGAGGCTGAAGAGGCAGAACTGTAACACCCCCCCCCCCCCCCCCCCGTCCATCATTTTCCTATAATAGCTTCCCCAATACATGTTTTCCTCCTTTTACACCCCAGCAAAATTCATAAAAAAATAATCAAACACACTGGAAATTCATTAGAACGATCCCCTGTACCTAAACTAACCTGCCTAAAGACATGAAGATAATCTGACAATCTTTAACCCCCTCATTGGTTGGTGGACATTTGGGGACATCCCAGGTCATCTCATAAGGACCATTTCATAGCATAGTAGGATAGGGTTAATAAAATATATAAATAAATTAAAAAAAAAAAAAACAAAAAAAAAAACCTGTGTTCACCGAGTCTGTATAAATCATGGTGATATTTTCCCCATTACAATCTGCTCTGGGTTTTCCAGGGTTAATGAACTGCAAAGAGAAAGAAAAAAACCCAAACAAACAAAAAAAGACTTCAGTCCAGTCCATCAGCAGAAATTAATTCATTAATTCATAAAAGTCAGAACAATTCAAACAGTTTAACAAACAACTAAAAAATAATAAAAACAAACCCACACATCCATAATCAGAAATAAAAGGGGAAAAAGTATAATACATGAACAAAAATGAGTAAATGAAGTCAGACATAAATATCCATCTAATAGTCTAAGTGTCTAAACAGGGGAACACTCTACAGCTCGTCTCCAACTGATCAATAAACACACATCACACACCCTGGACAAGGGGAAACGGTATTTCCAAAGTTTGCGGCTGCTTTAATGTCACACGGGGAAATATGAATGAAATAACATTTGGGTTGTTTGTTAAAACTTGACTCCATCCCCCCAGAGTTCAGAGGACTTTGTCAGTCTGATCAGAAATTGCACACCTGGTTGTGGTTCGGCACCAATCATAAAGCACAGGACGGCGTTACAGGACACGGTGACCAAGATAGAATAACAGAAAATGATCGACAAAATCATACAAAATACTCGTCACTCGGTTTCCATCAGCTGTAAATGACTGGACTGTCACCTGACACTTCAGCTCTCAGAGCAACGTACAAGACGCACCAATAAACAGAGTCAGCAAGGTACGAGATAACGTTAGGATGTGACTGATGAATGTGCGAGTACCCCGAGTCCAGTTCCTCCTCTTCCTACTGGGAATTACGGTCCACACTCACGCCTCGTTCCACTCTCAGATACAGAACATCTCCACTTCATCTCTGAGGCTCCTGCGTGTACGGTCACTAAATACAGACACGTGTCTCCCTCTAGAGGACAAATTTGTTGACATCAGATCATTTTCCGCATCAATTTTAAGAAAAGACTTCAAGACAAGGTTGATTTTTTTTTTAATGATGAAATTGATCCTTTTTAGTTGTGTGTGGTTTATTTTAAATTTGCGGCTCAGTTGAACATTGTTTAATTCACGATTGTTTCCTTTCCAAATGCAATTTATTTGTAGTTTATTCGTTTTTTGATTCAATTCATTTTTCAGAGCATTTCATTTTATTTTAAATTTGATTATTTCAGCATGGTTTATTTGATTCCCCTCATCTCCATTTCTTTTCAATTATTTATTGCATGTTGCGTTTCATTTCATCTTTTATTTATTGTAGATATTAGCAGTAATAAGTGCAAAGGTAAATTTAACTTTCATTAGCACATCATGAATGCAAGTGTGACATCACGGGGTGGGGGGGGGGGGTGAGCTGGACTGATGTATTGATGCAGAAACCTGAGTCGAGGAGCCAAGCGGGCCTGCAGCAAATGGCGAGGGATATATATATATATCTCGATACGGCAGGAACATTTTGCAGTGTATGAGATCGGAGACGTGAAAGACATGCCAAACTTGTTCAAATATGAAATGTGACACCTGAAGGGAGGAAATAAAATACTGAATACTGAAATCTCCAGTCTGCGTCTGCCAGTGGTTTGTGTCCTAGACGTTCAAGATCTAGGCTTCTTATACGGTCAGGCCGGAAATGATTCTCTTTATCTAATTTTTAAGCGTTAGCACAGCTTTCCTTGTCTTATGTACCCCATCAATACAGTGGCCCTCAAGTGCACAACACATCAGCAAACCCAAAAAAAAAAAATGCAACAGCAAATTCAGAAAAACAATTTCATTGACACTGAAGGCTAAACTAGAAACATGAACGAGACACAGTAGTATAGTAGTTTGGAACCAAGACCGCAAAACCAAAACACAAAGCAGCTCATTTGGAAACGTGAGTCCAAACTCAACAGCAAATTCAGAAACAGGACAAACGACTGCAAACCAAAAACATGCCCATTTCAGCATGGCTTAAATATTCTGATTCAAAACCACCACAGCAATTTTCTAACAGTGAAAGCACCGAATTATGAACCATTATCGTAATTTATTTGTTTAATAAACAATGCTACAGAAAACCCCCCTAAAAACAAAACAAAAAAACAACAAAGTAGCCAACTTTGAAATGTGAACGCAAATTCAGAACCACCAGAGCAACATCGGGGACATGACAAACAACCAGGAACCAAAAAACTTGACGCGCTACAGCAATTTAGTCATAATGGACAAGCATTAGCAGGGAAGATATCAAAACCGCTCCCTGGTTGGATCCTGAACTGAAGGTGACCATCTACACTAAATCGGCCCTCGGTGGGAGTGCACGTCTCAAAGCATGACCGCAAATTCAGAAAATGTGTCAGGAAATTCGAAAACACCACAACAAATTGGGAGAGAGCAGCAAATGTGTAAACAAATTCAGAAGCACAAGTGTAAACTGGGAAGGATGACAGAAAAACTGCAAAAAAAAAACTTTTACAGGAAACTCTGAAACACTGCAGCAAATTCATGAACCATGACCAGAAATTTAAGAAAGCACGTCAATTCGGAAAAAGCAACCGCTAATTCGGGAACATGACGGCAAATTGGGTAACAGGACAGCGAATTTGGAAAAAGGAGCAAACTGGGAAACATGACGGCACTTGTGGAAGCACAACAACAAATTGGGAATGATAAAATTGAGAAACAGCAGCAAATTGGGCAAACAGCAGCAGATTAGGAAACAGCAAATTGAGAAGCATGGCAGCAAACTGGGAAACAGCAGCAAATTCGGAAGCACAACAGCAAATTGAGAAACAGGAAAAAACTGAGAAACCTGACAGCAAATTTGGTAAAACCGTGAACGAGGAAACATAACTGCATGTTGGGGGGGAAATGACAGCAAGTTCAGAAGCACAACAGCAAATTACAAATCATGACAAAATTGATAAACACAGAAGCAAGTTGGGTAAAACAGCAGCGAATTAGGAAACAGCAAATTAAGAAACAAGACAGAAAATTGGGAATCAGCACCAAATCAAGAAACATGAAAGCCAAAAAACAGCAGCAATTTGGGAAACAAAATTCAGAAACATGGCAGCAAATTGGGTAAAACAGCAGTCAACTGGGCAACAGCAAATTAAGAAATGACAGCAAACTGGAAAAACGACAGCAAATCCAGCAACACCACAGCAAATTGGGAAACACCACAGCAAATTGGGAAACACCACAGCAGATTGGGAAACATAACAGCACATTGGGAAAAATGACCAGCGCAAAGGCAAATTGGGAAACACGACAAATTCAGAACAGCAGCAGCAAACTGAGGGAAGAAAAGAAAAAAAAAGACAGAAAATTGGCCAAAACGGTCATTTAGCAAACAGCAAATTAAAAAAAACAAACAGTAATTTGGGGGAAATGACCGTGCTTTCAGAAACAGCAAACTGGGGAAATTGACAGCAAACTGAGTAAAACTGCAGCGAATTAGGAAACAGCAAACCCAGAAACAGCATGTTCCACAAATATGATGGGAAATGAGCAAAAACAATACTCAACAATACTCATATTTGCATTTTACATCTGCAAATTCAGAAACAAAAGTGTGGCAACGAATCACAGCAAAACCAAAATCCCAGCAGTAAATTCAGAAATATGCCTGAGGGACACTGCTGCCTCACAGCTCCAAGGGCCTCGGTTCGATCCCGTCAATTCACAACTTCAGCAAGATGGAAAAGCAAAGCACGAAAGCAAAAATCAGGAAATTTGGTAACAGAACAGCAGATCCAGCAAATCCCGAAAAACGACAGCAAATTAAAAACCACTGCAGCAATTTCAGAATGGAATACAAAAGCAAAACCAGCAAATTCAAAGCAACGACTGCTAATTCAGAAAAAGCCACAAATACAGAGGTGGAAAAAACCAATATGGAAACACCACAGTAATTTCAGAATGTGTTTTGCACTCAGGGGCCACTGTAGAACATCCCACTCATCTTGTGCACTGAAGCCATTCTCTAAAAAATAAAAATATTTCGCTCTATAGAAATGACCTGAAATCACACTTTCGATACGCTATAAAGGATCCTTTAAAGTCCGGTCAGATGAGAGCATTAGATTTACACCTGGCTTCAGCTTTAAGATGGAGAATGTGCTTTTACACAGATTTGGGACTCGACTGACGACATCGCAAACTGTCACCTAAAATTCTGACGCAGACTTTAATGACACACTCTCAGTTATGACGTGGTGGTGTGTGATCTTGTCGAGTTTTTAGCATATTTATGGCATTATGAGTGAAGTCTGAGCCTCATTCTTTTAAGCGTTGATCTTAACCAGTCCTCATTAAGTTCTTGGGCTGTGGACGGATTAGACCTGCGCGAGCCGCTCTCAGAACCCGGAGCGTTTGTGAGATTCTGTAAAGGCTACGATGATAACCTGCTGTTTGATCTGAGATTCGCTGGGTTTGATCCTGAGTGCTTTCTCAGCGCAACAGATGTCTGCTTCAGATGATTAATTGCTCGCCTCGGGGGGTGTGTATGGGGGGGGGGGGATAACCCCTCTGAGGTTCAAACTCATGAGATG
>JAQMCW010000032.1:814838-825006 GCA_030068335.1 Chrysichthys cranchii | reverse complement strand
TTGGTTTTTTTTTTTTTTTTTAACCTATTCAACACTTTTTTTATGGTGGTGTTTAGAGATTATTGCTGTCATTTCATGTTCCTTAATTTTACATTCATGTGACCCTAAAATTCCTCTTATGAACTTCCGACATCAGACATCAATCGATGTCACTTGTTTGACGAAATTTCTGGTTGAGATCCGTGCACAAACATGGCAGCCTGTCACTTCAGGATCGTTTTTCTGAGCGTTCCTGATTTTCTAACGTCGACATGGCCGTCTCGCTCCTCCCCTCCTTCCCCCCTGTTATCCAATCCTTTCCTACATCTGCATTCTCTTCCCTCAGCAAAGCCCCATGCTCAGAGGCAGAGCTCCGGCTGCACTCATGTCCTCCGTCATCGCTCCGTCCAATCCCTCTGGCTCCACGGGACCCAAAGAGGTGGAGTTGATCCTGGTGAAGGAGCAGAACGGTGTTCAGTTCACCACCTCTGCCCTCGTCGCACCGACTGGCCAGACTCACCCGTCCGGAGAGGAACGAGAAACCTGGGCCAAGAAAATTGACTTCCTGCTGTCCGTCATCGGCTTCGCAGTGGACCTCGCTAACGTCTGGAGGTTCCCTTATCTGTGCTACAAGAATGGAGGAGGTAAGAGGGGAACATTTAGAACATTTTTATTTCCATTTTTTTGGTAAACTTTGATCGTTTTAAAAGTTAAAAAAAGATTACCAGGGTAAGCCAGAGAAAGTTACCGTTTAGGAGAAGCTCCTCAGACACCTGGAGAAATGCTTCCAAGATGAGCTGCAAGATCAGCTCCAAGTTAATTGGGGACAATTAAACCTGGTTTGCTCATGGACTGGGTTACTTGGAGAAGCTCCAAGATAATCGATAAACCTAGCGTTTATTAGCACCTAGAAATGTGTTAACCAGCCACTCGTGCAGTTTATCACCTCGATCTCAGAAGACACCTTTTCCCTTCAGACATCAAACCAACTTATAAGGTTAACCTTGGGCATTATGGGGACCAAACTGGTCCTTTTTAAAATAAAGTTCTAATATATTATATAATTATATATTAACAAATGCAAAGGATACAAAAAAAAGAGGAAAAAAAACCCACCCTGGAAAATCCGAAGCTTTTCTTTTCTTTTTTAAAAAAAACAACAACATTTATAGTTTATAAATTACTTAAAGAATTTATAATTCCTAATAGTTGTTGCACCTGAAAGCCATTGAGCGTCATGTTTATGTACTCAGCTATGAGTGGAAATGAACCAAATATTTTGCTATATTAGCTTAAATATTTAGGTTTAGATATTAAGACATTTAGATATTTAAGTTACATTCAAAATAGTTTAACAATTTACATATCGTATACATTTTATCAGTCCATACATAATTACTAATTATTAATACTTGAATTTTCTTTTTCCAAAGGGGTAAACTGGGCACCAACATGGCATATTTGCCCTTTTTCTATATTTAATATCTTTCCTCCTGTCAACGTACATGCCTGATCCTGAAGCAGCTCTGAAAGCCGTACAACCCTGATTTTCCGTAATACGGACTAAAAATATCAAAAGCAAAGGGTTTTTTGCTTTCAATGATGAGGTGAGGAAACGATAACTGCTTTCCACAAGAGCCATACCGTAAATAAATCACTTTCCACAGGAAACATTGACACTAATAATGAATCAGCATCTGTTATAAGGCTTTATGGCACTGAATTATCTTGTTATACTGTCAGCATTCTTATAGGGCACGATATCGTGACTAAACATTGTGTGTCGGCTGCAAGACACTGAAGAACACAGTCTGATCAATTGTCTACAATGCCATAGTACTGTGTGTCTAATATATTGGATTATATTTTTTGTTGTACACTAAATATCATCTGGTGTCTGGACCATATCTACTGTCAATATTTCACCCCCCCCTTCAACAACATGCTTTAATATCAGGTCCAATCTAAAAAAAAAAAAAAAAGTCTGACCTTAATTTTACAAGGTTACAAAATTATCTCCACACATCTGATCTGAAGTCTACACCATAATCAGATCAATATTTTCGTGTTGTTTTCAAGCTTTTCACAATGTCTGATGTAAGCCTTAGCATTCGGGTTAGTTGAACAATAAAGAACTCATACACAATTGTTTCCTCTTCAACACTCATTTTCCAAGTCACGTCTGGTCCAAGGTGGTCTTTTAATCTTACATGTACCTGGAAAATAATTTCTCCAATCTATTATTTTCCTGTAAAATGTTTTAGATGTTAAACTGAGCGAAACAAGCATAGCATCGTACTGCACATTAAATAATTATTTACTAAATGTTTACTCAAGTTTCTTTTAATATGCATTGTTAAATTGCATTTTTAATTATTGTTCTATGTTTCAAGCAATGTGTAAAGACACGGATCATGCTCAATTTCATTTCCAAATCTGATCTCAATAATACCTTTTTCCTGTTCCCTTAAATAACCATTTCCTCTTCCCCCTCTGAGGTGCCTTCCTCGTCCCGTACTTGTTCTTCATGGTGATTGCTGGAATGCCGCTGTTCTACATGGAGTTAGCGTTGGGACAATACAACCGTGAGGGAGCTGCGGGAGTATGGAAAATTTGTCCGATATTTAAAGGTAACGCCGTGAGACTGGTCCAGTCTTAGAAAACTTTGATGTTTTACAATCAATACAAAAGAAACAACACTTGTTCAATTAGTAGCTGATTCAAGTTGAAGTGAAACTAGGTCTAGATCCGTTTCGGAAAGGAACTTTAGGAATTAACCAACACATCTGACGGTAATGTTGATGCTCCAAGTTGATGTAGTCAGTTTACGATCTCGCTCTGCCTTTACACAGTCCATGTACAAGCCAAAGACAGAAGTGTTGTGCATGAAAATAAATCCAACATGCTAATGGACTTAATGGCTTAAACCTTAAGATCACTTTCAAGAATGTTAGCCTTTAAGCGAGCTAGTTACCTAATTGACGTAAGCAGAAGATAGTTTCATTAATTCCAGATTAACTCCATCACTAGAAGCCCATCATGAAATATGACATGGAGAACACCTCATTGAGCTGGTCTTCAAAAGAAAATTTACAGTCTAAAACACACTAGTGTAAAGCAATTCAGTCGAGTGTGAACCAGGCTAATTAGCGATTTCAGTTGCCTAGCAACATCATTACTTTAACCCAGTGGTCATGTGTTGGGCATCAATTTGCATCAGGAGTTGCAGAAGATTCAGCAGATTAGTAAATCACCACAATATGAACGTGTAATACAGGTACTCACCTGCTGTAACGTCATACTGGTAATTAAGTCGGGATCAGGTGTTGGTCATTTTCCGCGAACGCTGCGTGTTGAGGCATGTACTTGCAGTGGATCGTCTGGATGAAGGAAGAGAAGACAGGTTCAGTCAGACAGGAGACAGGTACCGTTTATCTCTCTATTTAAAAAAATCTGAAATGGGAGACAGTCAAATTGCCTTTTAGTCTCAAAACCCTAAAAGCATGTCGCGTTCACGTTAGCTGACCGGAGGGAAAGAATTAGCGTGCTTCAGTAAGTCTAAGATCTGTATGACCTTCATAACAGATTTTTTTCTTCCCCTATAACTCCTACTCAGGCATGCTGGATGGCCAGTCATAGACCCCCCCCCCACACACACACACTATACCCAGGACATAAGCACTGCTTCACTATATTAGCCACACTAATATACCAGGTCTTCTCACTTTTCATATACTTCAGCCAAAAAGAAAGAATAAAACCTAGAAAAAGGGACTGTACACCTTGGAAAACTTGAACTAATACATTTGCATATGAATATGACAACCAAGAACGGTACTTTAACAGAAAAAGACCTGCAAGGTGTTAGCTTAGCATGTAAAAACAAGCCGCAAAAAAAAGTTACAAAATCACTCGTAATAACACCGCGAACTAGCCAAAAAAACCCCACCAAAACAAAGTCATGTATAGCTATCTAAAATGACCAAATATGTTGCATCTAACTTGCTCCCACAGACAGATAATGGATGTTCAACAGAACGCCAGCTTAACTAGCCAAATTTACCACAGAAAGTTCTTCGACCTGGCTCCAATTACCACAATGATTTCTTCAAACTAGCAAGATATTAATCAAAACAAGTCTTGATAGCAGAATCTACTATACAAAGTTATGGATATTACTTTAACACAGGATGTTATGACCAGCTAGCCAAAGAGTAGGGTTGAGCTAGTAAAATAAGCCCCCCCCCCGGATGCTATTCTATTGAAATAAACACAAAAGGCTATGTCTAGCTAGCTAAATTTACCACAGAGTGCTCTAGTGAAGATGATTCAAGATTGCCAGGATATATTACAAAGTAGCTAAACATACCACTGGTGGCTCATTTAACTATCTCTACAGGACATTATTGCTACCTAAAGGTCCCAAAGGATGCTCTTTTATCAAGCTTAATTTACCACAGGAGAGTTATTTAAACTAGCTAAAAACTTACCAGAGGACCGTTTACAAACTTGAGCTAATTTGAAACTCTCCAGTAGAAAAATTGCTGTTCGTAGCAAAATGTTTAGCTAGCTGCTAGTTTATGGACATTATTCATACGAGCTAAAGGTGCTGACTGACTAGCCACGTTCACTCCAGAAGGTTATTGTAACTAGCTGCATTTTTAGCACCCAATGCTAATGAAACTAGCCAACATTACACAACGATGTTTTATCCTCAGATGGATAAATTCACCACAGGAAATTATGGAGATGGTTATGGAGATCATTCAGACTCATGAAGGCTCCCACAGGATATTTCCCAATCTAGATAAAGCGACTAGTTTAACTAGCCAAGTCTCAGTAGCTAAATTTCCCACAGGATGCTATTCAAACAGGGTTGTTTTTCTTCCCCCACAATGTGAAATTTGCAGCCAAGTCCAAACTCACTGTGTGTTTGGAGAGCTACAGGTGTGTGATCAGATTTAGACTCAACAGACTGAGCTGTCAGAATGAGGGAGAGGAAGAAAGAGGGAGAGACGGACATCTTAATGACAAGCTCTGTTTTCTGTGCGCCTGCCACTCGGCGGGAGATTACTGTAATTACTGCTGATCAACACGTTCACTTCCTCGAGATCGATGCTCTGCAAAGCGCCGAAAATTGCACATGTGCACGCAATGAGATGACGTTATTGTGTCTTCTAGCAAACCCCCGCCCCACCCCTTTTTAAAAATAAATGAATAAATAAATAAATAAATAAATAAATAAAGAACACACTTTCATGACTGGCGTCTCCCTGATCCCGATCGTCTCCTTAACGTTATTTTAATTGCAACGCTATTCGAGCAATTAGAAAATCCCCACCATTACCCATCATCAAGCTCAGGGATCCTCCTGATGGCACATAAGCACAGAAATGGCAGACAGCTCCCCTAATCCAGTTACACTCCAGAATTGGCACCCCTCCTAAGAAAATTAGTGGAAAAAAAAAAATAAGACGTAAAAGGCATAAACCCGCGCACCAAGTGGTGTCCGGAGCTCAGACGTACACGGACATCTCATTATTTAAATGCAGCTTTGCAACAAAATGGTCAACACCTTTATGGATTATATTTTATAACGCCTGCTATTTATAAAGGATTTTACGCGTGTGCAATCTTTCGCTTATACTGTACCTCGGGGGAATGGGTACACGTTAATAATGGCATTTGGTGAACAGCAGCAAATATTACTGAATTAATTGATTTTTTTTTAATATTCCTTAAAGGGTGTCACAGTAGCACATTTTTAAGGAGAAAATATTACTGAATTTAAAAAGTAGCTGATTTGCAGGAATAAGGATAAAAGCTGGTTACTGAGAGCTATGGACAAAGTTTTTCAAAGAAATATTTCTTTACATTAATAATTTGGATACCTGTACTTTGAGAGAGATATACAAGAAATGCATTTTGTAAAGAATAAGATGTTTTAATGAACCTGATATTTGAGCAAAGGTAAGTAATTCCCCATTGTTTGCATGGAAAACTTAACTTCCTGTGCATAATGCTTCATTATTTTATGAAGGGTGCCAATAATTTTGAGTGGCACTGTAAGCACTTCGAAACATTTTTTTTTTTTTAAATTTCACATGTGCATTGTTCCTGCTTAACAATCCCTGTGTGTGCGCCGAGGGTAAAATAAATAAATGAATAAATAATGGCGCTCCTTTCCTCCTGGTGTGCAGCCTGAGGGACTCGCTGATTTATGAACACGGCTTTGGGCTGAGGTTGGAAAAAACACGGCAAGAAAAATGAGACGTCTTTTGGTGATGCTAAGGTCACCAACGATGAGATCTTAAAACTGCACCAAGGACAGACACTAAATCAAATGTATTTCTCGCTCAAGCTAGGGGATGATGAAAGCGTATTTTGGCTAGCATTTCCAAGTTCCGTGCCGCCCCTCCTCAGGTGTGGGCTTCACCGTGATCCTCATCTCCCTCTATGTGGGGTTCTACTATAACGTCATCATCGCCTGGGCTCTGTTCTACCTGTTCTCGTCGTTCTCTGCCGAGCTGCCGTGGGTCGACTGCAACAACACATGGAACAGCGCAAACTGCTCCGACCTGAACGCCACCTTCCTGAACGACTCGCACAAAGCCACGCCCGCTTTGGAGTACTTCGAGTGAGTACCTGTGTGCTATAAAACTATGTTTAATCAGTAACGCGACCTAGCTAGCTATTTAGCCCTGCTAGCCACACAAAAAGTTAGCAGACTGTTCATCATCATGACAACATAAGAACCATCATACAGCTAATAGATTTTGATGCTGATTCTGAACAGAGGTCCTGGCTTTCTTACGCCATCACTTTCTTAGCTATCTTGCTAAGAAACTTGATCACAAATTGTCTAAACACAACTAGCTTGTAGTTAAGAGTGCATTAGCGACTGGGCAGAAAACTACCCCAAGTTTACAATAATGTAGTTTAGCAATGCAATGTTAGCCAATCGAACATGGTAGCTGGATAATTAGCACAGTGCTCTAAAATACTTTAACAAATATATATATATATATATATATTTTATCCTACATGCAGCTGCAAGTGTGAAAATAAGGCTTGTCAAGTTTTAACCCCTTTTCAGACCTAAATGAGACTGCATTTATATTTCACAATGCTCAGTTTAAGTAACATTGATGTAATCGAGCTGCTGCTAAGTAGCGGAGCGACAGTATCCTGTCCGAGTGAATGCTCGTGATTGTTATGAATGTCGTTATTTGTTGTTGTAAGTGGTGGTGTTTTGCTGCAGGCGTGGTGTGCTGCACCTTCAGGACAGTACGGGGATCGATAACCTCGGCCTGCCTCGCTGGCAGCTCACTTCCTGTCTCGCTGTCGTCATCGTCGTCCTTTACTTCAGTCTGTGGAAGGGAGTCAAGACCTCAGGCAAGGTGAGAATTCTTTAGATCAGAAGTTGAATGACTTAAAGACTTGAATGAATTAAAGGAAATGTATTTAAAAATACAGGCCGTCACAGCAATAAAACCCCGTGTGTGTGTGTGTAGGTGGTGTGGATCACCGCGACGATGCCTTACGTGGTTCTGACGGTTCTCCTGCTGCGGGGTGTGACTCTGCCTGGAGCCATCGACGGCATTAAAGCCTACCTGAGCGTGGACTTCCTGCGCCTGTGTGATGCTCAGGTACACACACACACACACACACACACACACACACACGTCAGTATGTACAGGTACGGTGGGTAAACATGTAACTGGAGAGATAAGCAAACCGGTTTACTGAGATTTCACACTATAATCTCTCTCGTCTGTACCTGTTCACTAGAGTCATCAAAAGTTTTAAAATGAAGTTAATGTCTGTTCAATGAAGGAATGAATAAATGGAAAAAAACAAACATAACTGGACAGAGGGATAACAGACAGAAACAGGTAGACATACGGATAGAGGGATCGGTGGACAGATAAACAGGTAGTGTAAACATGGCCGAATCTGTATCTTGTCCTGGTGCGTCAGGATGAAGAGTGTGTGTGTGTGTGTGTGTGTGTCAGGATCGTCGTCGGCGTTTGTGATAAATCTGGCCGCATCTCACTGGTCACTCGCTCAAACGGCCTCAAAGCTGCAGTTTGAGAATTAGATTAGACGCATGCGAGCGGCGGCAATTTGCAAAATTACCCCGCATTCAACGAGTTCCTTTCATCTCTGAGCTCAATGAGTTCCTGCAATTATCCCTAATGATGGCACCGCGGCCGCATTGTGTGTGTGTAGGTCTGGATCGAGGCGGCGACGCAAATCTGCTTCTCTTTAGGAGTCGGCTTCGGTGTTCTAATCGCTTTCTCCAGCTACAACAAATTCAGCAACAACTGCTACAGGTACACACACACACACACACACACACACACACACACACACACACACCCCCCCCAATACAGAAGCAAATCCATCAACAAATGCTACAATTACACATTGTGCTCGTCACATTGTACACACAGTACCCTTCAATTTTTCATTATGGAACACACTTCGCTGTATACACTTTACACTCATTGTACTCACAGCACACACACACAAATCCTCCTACTGCATGCGCACGCGCACACACACACCCCAGTGTCGTTACTGCGCACACACACACGTCTTCCTGATACACAGCAAATTGACCGTCAGCTGCTACAGATACACACCGAGCATACGCACTACACACACACACCGTTTTACCCACTTTCATTTACAACAGCATTCAACAACTGCTACAGATACACACACGCACACACACACACACACACACACACACACACACAATATCCACGTAATGTCACCTACACAACACACTCACTATTTAGACCTCAGACGCACTGTTCTGATGCACACTACACACCACAGATTCTATACACACACACACACACTCACAGCACATACAGAGAAAGTACTCACACACACTACATACACATGCTGAAGTGTGCGCACACAGTACACACTTGTACTACACACTATGCACACACTTACCATACTGAACGCCGTGCATGCACAAAACTACACATTGTATTCGCACTGCAATCCACTCCATATACATCATGTACACACACACACACACAACACAAAGTTCAAGTCACTTTTATTAGTACAGCGCTTTTAAACTATGGACCGGTCAGAAAGCAGTGTTACAGAAATATGGACATAAGTTACAAACTAAGTCTCCATTCATGGAAATTGTGGCAAAGTCCTCAAGTCATATGGTCAACTGTAGGTCTGAACCGTTTTAGTGGACTGCTGCTGAGACGAGCGGTTCCAACACCGTCTTCATGGTCTCCAAGTGAACGTCCAGGCTGGTCAGGAGGCGAGGGGTTTCCGAGAAGTGATGAGAACTGCAACCAGAAGTAGTAGGACATCAGGATGGATCAGGCAGGTCCAGAAAGCTAGAGGGGGTCAGGATCACGGATATCTCAGAGGCAGCATGTGCAGAGAGAGAGAGAGAACCAGAGTGCTAGATACACATATCGATCAAGACCGGTGAGTATCGCATCCTGAGTGCAGACAGGAACTCCAGCAAGACTAGCTATGACTCCACAACTGAAAGGGGGAGCCGGAAGGTGACAGACATGAGGACACCCTGGGACACAAAGCGTCCACCCACTCCACCGTCAGACGATGGGGGAAGGGGGGGGCAGCATCCAAGCATGCCAGTTTACCCAAAACTCTCTATGCCTGACAACCCTTCAGATCTGCTCCTTTACACAATTAAGGGTTATTATTAACTAACGACTTGAATATTTACGTTTTTAGTCTAGAGTTCGGTCTGAGCACCAGTTGAAAGGCTGTTCCATAACTGTGGGGTTTATGAGCGGTCTGCCCCCTGCTGGAGCCTTCACTATTCAAGGTACCAACAAATAGCCTGCACCTTTTGATCAACAAGTCAATCTGGACACTGTACACACCACTAGTTTATGGACACACTGCAACATGTACTACACTCACATTGTACACACGCCACAAGTCACACATTGTGTACACACAGTATTCACACACACGCCACAAGTCACACATTGTGTACACACAGTATTCACACACACGCCACAAGTCACACATTGTGTACACACAGTATTCACACACACGCCACAAGTCACACATTGTGTACACACAGTATTCACACACACGCCACAAGTCACACATTGTGTACACACAGTATTCACACACACGCCACAAGTCACACATTGTGTACACACAG
>JAQMCW010000032.1:762362-769702 GCA_030068335.1 Chrysichthys cranchii | reverse complement strand
TATATTTTATATTTTATATTCCAGAGTCCCACGAAAGCCAAAAAATTCCACGAATCAAAATTTGAAAATCCGCGATGTCCTGAACCCGCAATAGGTGAACCGGGATATTGCGGGGGTCCTGAGCGCGGCCAAGCGCTGAAAAGTGCTTCGGTGTTGTAAACGTTAGAGGAGCGGCGGCGCCCGTCCGCCGGCGTGTGTTTCATAGGGGATTATTGAGAATATTCATGTGTGAGTGCGGCAGTGTTTAATCTCTGATAAGCAGTGCCTCTGATTGCAGCTGTGTTTACACTTCAGGAGCCACCGCCGTCTCTCTCTCTCTCTCTCTCTCTCTCTCTCTCTCTCTCTCTCTCTGTTTCTATAGTAACCGTGTTGTAAAGGTCACCTTCAGGAAGTTCCCAGTGAGTGTGTGCAGCATGATAATAAACACATTATCACACCACCAGGATGGCTGACTTCATTAGCTCTGTGATTGTGTGCGCACAGGTATATTTATAACCCCTACCCCCCAACCCCTACCCTCCCCCTCAACTGATTAGAGGGGTAAAGCTAGCAAACTAGCCTCGTATACTATTGCACAGATGAGTTTAATCCCCATGTCCAGCGCTGGACGAATATGGATGAAGATCCAATGAGTTGCAAAGCGAACATTAACGGAGCATTTTCAAACCTTGCTAGCATCATGTTAGCATCACGCTACCCCCGGTACGCTAACGTTGAGTGCTTGAGCGAGAGCTAAGCGAGCAGGACCACTTGATTCACCACTCAATCACTGATCATGACTTTTCCCAACAACCACTCACCAACACCCCCCCCCCCCCCCCCCCCCACAAGAGCCAATCTTCATGGTAACCGCCACCTAGCTGATCATGAGCTAGCATTTACAGTGTAAGACCTTTCATACGAGTGACTCCTCGTCCATGCTTACTGAAGAAACACATACTCATTTTCATCCCTACAACACCCCCTGCCATGATACCGCCTTTTCACGGGCAGTTAGAAGTCCAAACGCAGCTCGTCTTATTACAAAACAACCAGCTCAATGTGCATTATGGGATTTGCTGCCACCTCGTGGATGAGTCTGAAATTTCAACAGTGAATATCCCCCCCAGTCATTCATCTCAGGGTTGTTATTGTTTCACAATCGTGGACAAATTGCCACGGTCTGTCACAATAACCGTAATTCTACATCATCACACCACACCATCTCTCAAGCACCGAGTCAGAATCAGAATCATTTCAAGTGAACAGATTCAAATTCAAAAGTGACTCGAGTCACTGAAAAGCCTCACATATGAAACTGTTTTCTTGATGTTTACCACGAAAACAAAAGTCACAGCTTGCAGAGAAGACGCTATCCTCCTGTCTTTACTTATTTTCTCCTCCTTCCTGCTTTGTATTGATTCTGAACCCCGCCCCTCTCAGTATCTGAGGTGTTTGCGCTACGTCTTTTCACTCCTCTCTCTCGCTCTTCCTCTCCATCTGGGATTTTTTTGTCATTTGCTCAATGGGCTTTGGATTTGGGGGGTTTAAGGGCTTTATTCCCATCATAATAAGAAAGAAAGAGAGAGAGAGAGAGAGAGAGAGAGAGAGAGATGCCGTTTCCTAGGCAGCAGGCGACGGACGACTCACAAATTATAGCTTTGGGCTCATTCTGCACCTGCCTCTATTCCTCTTTTCCTCCTGTCCCTTAATCCTGTCTCCACCTGCCTCGGGTCTTCAAAAACTATTTGTGGTAAACAGTCATGGGGGAGACAGAACGTGTGACAGAAGAAAAAGAAAAAAATGTTTTAAGAAAATGTGTTCATAATCAAGGAACCATCTCCGCAACAAATACCAAGAGCATACGTTGCTTAATCTTCACAGGATTGTTCTCCAAATCATTGTGTGTTACAAAGAACTAACTGTGATCTCGACAGATAAAGCTCAGCCCAATAACACGTTCATAATCTGCCTGACAACTTAAGTGGGATTGAAATTACATTATTCGGTTTAACTTTAAAAAGAAAGCCCAAAACCTCCATAACGCATAACGTTAATAAAGTTCGTGTTGTCACTCATGTTAGAGCATCTATAAACATTTGTTCTTTCACCAACTTGTCTTTATTCTCTCTCGAAGCCACAGTTACAGAGTCCTGACAACTCACAAAGCCTCGCACCCTCGCTCACCTTCTGCTGCTTAATCCTGTTCAGGGTCGTGGCGGGGGAAGCTGGAGCCAATCACAGCCGACTTCGGGTAAGAAAGGGGCGTGGTTGCACCCAGGGCAGGTCCCCAATCCAACGCAGGGTGACACACAGACACAGACAACCATTCACACTCACATTCACAGCTACGCGGAATTTAGAGTCACCAATTAGCCTAATCCCCTCTGTGCATGTCTTTGGACTGTGGGAGGAAACCGGAGTACCCGGAGGAAACCCACACGGATACGGGGAGAACATGCAAACTCCACACAGAAAGACACCCAGGACGACCCCAGAGATCGAACCCAGGACCTTCCAGCTGTGAGTCGACAGGGATGACCACCACCACACCACCGTGCCTCCCCATCTCACAAACAATGCGGTTAAAATGTGATGTAAATAAATGATTGAAGGCACGAGGCCCCCAAAAACAGGACATCCGGTCCACACAGATTCCTTCATTTCCAGAATTTTTTATTTTTTAAATGGACCGCTTTTTTTTTTTTCTTTTCCCTAAGAAAAGCACCTGACGTGCCTTATGAGGACATCCGGTCCCTGTAAACCCCTCATTACCTGAATGTGTGTATGGAGTCCTGTAATCAAGACGCATGACTTCTATTTCCTGAGCGAAGTGCATCAGTGTCACGCTGAAATTCTATCACGGCGTTCTCCTTCTCCCGCTCGCTCCTCTATTTGGATTAGTGAACGCGGCCTGCGCACTGACGGAGCTCTGGGATAAATGACGAGACACTAAATGACAGTTTTAACCTTGCTGCATTGAGTAAACGACCCCCGAGCTGAATGACGGAGAGTCCATTTTATTATTTATGGTACATTATTCCCGTTGAGAGTTAAACAGCACATTACACCTCATTCCGGCACTCGGCTAAATGACACAGCTGTCCGTCCCAGAGAGGAATGAAAAACGTACAGACGATAACTGCGCAATGCAACATTAACCTTTTTATTTTTTTATACTTTTGGAAAGCAGGCTCGGGTAGTGGATCAATCTGTTTTTGACTGTTTTTTTTTAATAGTCGCAGGCTCATTTTAGCAAATCACTGCAACAAGAAATAACATTTTATGCTAATGGTACGTATAAACATTAACGCTACAACTATTTCAGGTTTTATAATTAAACACACACACACACACACACACACACACACAGAGTATATAATCCTATCAGTAAATCTCCAGACTCCTATTTCCATCTACATATTCCATTTTTTTCTGTCTTCACGCTGAGCAGTCCATGCTCTACTAAAATTAGCAACAACTGTGTAATGAAGTGAAGCAGCGACAGTTTCCACCCTGAAGTTAATTATTTTCCTGTAACATTTTATTCATTTATAGTTACGTTTAATGTTGTGGAACATCTGTGAAACTTTGGTAACTCTTGGGTTTCTGGCTTGTGTGCTTTTTGAGGGCTTCATGCTGAATGCTCAATGATGAAATTAATTAAATTGACTCAGAAATGTGTTTCATTACATGCTTTTTTTTGTGCCAATGACTTTTTCATCATAAAAATACAAACAAAATTACAAGGGTGCATTAGGGTCATTTTCTAAGTTTTGTTTCTCATAAATTTGTGACTTCCTTCATGTAAATTTGTGACTTTTTTGTATAGAAATTTGACATATTTCTCAGAATTATTTGGCTTTACAATCTCAGAGAATATCCGAGATTTTTTCCACATAAATTTGTGATTCTTTTCTCCTAAATTTGTGACATTTTCCCTCATATATTTGTGACTTTTCAATGTCAAAGAATATTTGATTTTTTTCCTTACAAATTTGTGACTTTTTTCTCAAAGATTTGTGACTTCTTTCATGTAAATATTTTTACTTTTTCTTATAAAAGTGTAACTTTTTTCTCATGCATGTGTGACTTTACAATCTCAGAGAATATCAGAGTTTTTTCTCTTAAATTTGTGACGTTTTTCCTCACACATTTGTAACTTGAAAATGTCCGAGAATATCAGATTTTTTTTCTCTTAAACGTGACCTTCTTTCTCATAAATTTGTGACGCTTTTTCCTGTACATTTGTGACTTTTTCTCCTAAATTTGCAATTTCTTTCATGTAAATTTGTGATTTTTCTAGTTAAAATCTGACATTTTTATCATAAATTTGAAAATTTACAATCTAAGACAATGTCAGGTTTCTTGTAAATTTCTTGTAAATATGAGACTCTTTCTCCTAAATTTGTGATATTTTCCCCCATAAACTTGTGACTTCTTTCATGTAATAGCGTGACTTTTTTCCTCATTCATGCGCGACTTTACAATCTCAGAGAATATCAAAGTTGTTTTTTTTAATTTGTGACTCTTTTCTCATACATTTGTGACTTTACGATCTCAGAGAATATCTGACTTTTTTTTTCTTACAATATGTGACCTTTATTCTCATAAATTGGGCATTTTGACATTTGACTTTACAGTGTCAGAAAATATTTGAGTTTTTTCCTCAAATTTGTGACCTTTTTCGTATACATTTGTGAGTCTTTTCTCATAAATTTGTGATATATTTCTATGTAAATCTGTGACTTTTTTTTTTTTGTAAATTTTTGACTTTACAATGTCCGAGAATGTTTGTGTGGTTTTTTTTTTTTTTCATAAATTTGTGACTTCTTTCATGTAAATTTGTGACTTTTTCTTGTAAAAATGATGTTTTTCTCATAAATTTGAAAAAAAGAGTTTTTTTCTCGTAAATTTGTGACATTGTTCCACATAAATTTGTGACTTCTTTCATGTACATTTGTGACTTTTTCTTGAATATCTGACTTTTTTCTCATAAATATGTGACTTTACAGCATCAGAGAATATTTGAGTTTTTTCCCATAAATTTCTGGAACTTTTCTCCTAAATTTGTGACTTTTTTTCTTGTACATTTGTGACTCTTTTCTCATAAATTTGCTACTTCTTTCATATAAAAGCGTGACTTTTTTCTCTTACATGTGTGACTTTACAATGTCAGAGAATATCAGAGTTTTTTCTCATAGATTTGTGACTTTTTTCCTCGCACATTTGTAACGTTACAATCTCAGAGAATATCTTCTCTCTTTTTCTCTTAAATATGTGACCTTTTGTCTCATAAATTTGTGACATTTTTCCATGTATATTTGTGACTTTTTTGTAAATTTGTGACTTTAAATGTCAGAGAATATTTGAGGGATTTTTTCTCATAAATTTGTGACTTTCCCAACATCAATTTACGACATTTTGTTCTTGTAAATTTTGTGATTGTACGATCTCAGAATATCCTAGTTTTTTTCCTCGTAAATTCCTGGTAATTTTGAGTTTCATCAACGTTTAACAAAGTTTCACACGGGCCCATATATTCTGTTGGGCAAAACTGATGCTAATTTAAATGCTATAGTTATGTAAATAAACAACATACATTTTACTGGATACAGCTGCAGTGAATTATGATTAGCCCCGGCTAGCCCTGCCCCTTACCCAACATTAACCACACCTTCACACTAATGAGCAACAAATTCCCAGCCAATCATTTGTTTTTGCAATTCAGAGCCACAACTTTAGTACCTCTGACATTTGACCTGAGATTTTCTCAACTGTTAGCAAATTAGATGTGATGCGACACATGCACAATGTACCCTAGTGAGCTCTTTAACATCACCAAAAAAGCCCCTTGTTCGGAGAAAGGCCATGACTCATGAGCGCACGAATACAAATTAACGAAGCGCATGTTTTAATATTTGCACGCGAGCCCCGTTCATTACTGCGATTTGTCATTTTCTCTGCATCACGTCACATTTCTGCAGGAGGCATGTTGGGTTTTTATCCCCCCTCATCTTCATATCTCTCATCCATGCATTATGCATTTCAATCCATCATTTCCTCGCCGATAATGAGAGCGTACATCCGCTCGCTGTCACCGTTCGCGTCCTGCGATGTCTGTCATGTGAGAAGAACGCGGCTGTGGGATTATTTATTCACTTCCACTCTTACATGAGATGGTGACGCTTCCCAGGAGTAAAGCCGAGCTGATTAAGCTTTACGGCGCAGGCTTTATATTATTTTATATTACGCCACTGACTATATTTACGATGAAGAGCCTTGATAAATGTGGAAGCTATGCCTTTTGTCTTCAATGACTAATAAACAACGAGAATTAAAATCATTTAAAGGTTAAACGCCTGTTTATATCCGCACACGTGCCAATATTTACAGTTTAGCCGGAAAACGGAAGAGTTTTTGTTTTTTGGTCAAACTGAAGGTGAATAAAAATGACCTCGATAGTCGACTCACTGAAAGGGAAGGGACGCCGGATGACGTTATTATTTTCTTTGTGCTGATTTGTCCATTTTATCAATCTGTGTATTTGCAAACATCGGTTTGGTGAGCCAATAGAAAACAAGTGGGCGGGTCTGTAGAGTCTCTCTCACTCACTCATCTTCTGTCGCTGAATCCTGTTCAGGGTCGCGGGGGGAAGCTGGAGCCAATCCCAGCTGACTTTGAGCGAGAGAAGGGCGGGGTTACACCCTGGACAGGTCACCAATCTAGTGCAGGGCGACACCCAGAGACAGACAACCATTCACACTCACATTCACACCTACGGCTAATTTAGAGTCGCCAATCAGCCTAATCCCCTCTGTGCATGTCTTTGGACTGTGGGAGGAAACCGGAGAACCCGGAGAAGCAGAAGCCAAATCTGAGTCGACTGCAAGTCAAGCTCAGTTGATTAATCCAGTGGAATCAGGTGTGGCCCATGCTTGGCTGGAATGAAAACCTGCACCCACAGCGGCCCTTGGAGGATAAGATTGGAGACTGCACTAAACCATTGCCTCACCGTTTAATAAATAACAAATAAAATAAACAAATAAAACCCCAAAACCAAACAAATTAGCTAGCTAGGTAGCTAATGTTACACTTATTACTGTTATTCTGTCCAGAGATCGTTGATTTAGAATCACAGACGACGACACGACTGCCATAAAAACACAAACGTTCTGTCTGTCTGAACCTGAAAGCATTTCTCCTGCATTATATTCTGCTTCAAACAGTAAAAACGAACAATTTTTTGGCTCTCAGTAATCAAAACTGCAGCCGTTTAACCTGATTCTGACGAGTCCCGAGATAATAAAGGAGACTCTAGTACAAGAATAAATGGGTCAGTCCGGCTGTGATCCAATAAC
>JAQMCW010000032.1:752362-759862 GCA_030068335.1 Chrysichthys cranchii | reverse complement strand
GATGGTGACGATGATATACTGTAGGAAAAAAACCCTTCTCAAGAAACATCTGGCAACCTTGGAAGTGTGCACCACATGCGAGTGAGTTTAATCATCCGAATGAGCAGCGGAACAGAAAATCCCAGACTGGAGACCGAGAACATGGTTCGGACTCTGAGTTTTGGACTTTACTCACCACCTGCGACTGAGTTGGAAAGTGATGTTGGGTGGATTGTCATAAAGTGACCTTTAATTTTAGCCTGTTAAAGAAAGTTTAGATGATGATGATTATTATTATTATTATTATTATTATTATTATTATTATTATTATTATTATTATTATTATTGTTATTGTTATTATTATTCCTCCTAAAAAAAAATGTGAAGGCAGCTATAATGCAGATAACAGGTGACTTTTTTGTGTGTGTGTGTGTGTGTGTGTAAGAAATTCCCACAGTGAAATCCGAGCTGGAGTCAGGATTAGCTGGATTCGCCGCGTGCTTGATGAGGATCCTGACTAACAGCGATACATTTTGCCGATTTGAACGAAGCTGAAGCTGAGAACGCTTTTTAAATGTAAACGTCTCCTTTTAGACCCAGTTTCCTGCGCCTTTCTTCCGCCTCCTGTCGTAGCATTCCCACATCCGGAGTGAATAAAATGTCACAGGAGGTCTACACAGCCAATTTATGGAAGAACACGCGCAGGGACAAGAAAATCATTACGGCGAGATTCATATCGACGGGCGTTCTCTTAATGCGCCGAGTACGCTTTAAAGTCCTGCAGCCAAAACACTCAAGGATAGATCAATGTCGTCCGAGCGGGAACGGGAATGGAGCAGCTCAAAAACGAGCAGCTTCAGGCATGGAAAGCCATATCAGGGGGTTTCATTTCATGAATTCTTTAATGGGAGGTAAAGTCCAAATGGTTTCCCCAGTGCACCAGACCCCTCAAAAAAATAAATAATAATAATTGAGGAGTTTTTCCAGGTTCCTTCAAAAATGACCTCGTCGCATTTCAGGGCTCCGATGGCTTCCGGGCCGAAAGATGGAGTCGTGTCGAGGCGTAATCTAGAGAGATGTCAGGAAATGACCCCCCAGAGGATTCCCACGTATCCAACATCATTTATCCGGCTGTCTAATCTCAGGCCTCGCAGATCAATATCAAGAGCCCAAGTGAGGAAACGAGCAGGAAGCGAGTTTAAGGCTGGGATTGGAGTTATTCTGGACTTCGAAGGTCTACCTGTGTGTGGCATGGTTATTGCAAAATAATTGACAGTGCGATTGAAGCGGAGTTGATTTTCCTCGAATAGCATGTCCTCGTGCGTTTAATACCTCTCATACCGCAACAGCTTGGTTTGTTGAAATTAACCAAAGAGACAAATTGATTAAAAAGTATGAAAAAAAACCTGTGGTGACGTTCTTTTAGATGATGGCGATTAGGTGACTCAAAGCAGCAGGGCAACTCGGGCAAAAGTCAGACCAGAGTTATTGAGAATTGGTCTGGAGGAATTCAACATGGAGGCGATTTTGAAGCCTTCCCTTGGTGCTTTTTATAGATGGGTCATTACGTCAGGTGGAACTCCTACATGAGCTCAAAAAAACTGCCAAAAAACTCCAAAAACAACACAACACACACACACACACACACGCACGTGTGGAAGTACTGATTCAAACATTATAGCGAAAGCGTGAAAGCAGCCGCGTCGTTTTCAAGATGAATGAAGCCGGCAACTTTAAGGTACACAACAGGAATCCAGTGAAAGCGAACGCAGGATCACTTGATGAGGTGTCCTGGAGGTGGGGTCCCTGGGGAAATTGAGACCTGAGGCCATGTGAGAAATGATACCCTTGTTGTGCTGGGGTAGTTTTTTTTCCTTTTCCTCTCAACCCACCATCAGATCTGATCTTGATGCAACCATCACCAAGTGTCTTTCCCATTGTTTTTTCTTTTTTAAGGAAATGTGCCTAGTGACTCTCCAGTGAGAGTTTAAAAACCCCAGCGGTCTTGATCACTCCGAGTTTTTCACTCCGGTCCGCCGCTCACTCTGAGGCTTACGGCGTCACTTTATTTTATTTCTCCACAGCTATTTGAACGAGACCCCGGCACCACATCCATCCTCCCTGACAGCCCACGAACAGCCCTCAGGCCTGCGTCTCGTCTCCGCCGGGGCTCCACAGACAGCGGCGTGTAGGCCGCACCGGTGCCTCTGAAGTTCCTCCGACTTGGCCGCATCAGACGAACAAACGAGTCCCTCGTCCTCGTTTTCTTTTTAAAAAATGAAACTCTGGATTTCTCCCCCGTAGCCATGATTCAGCCAACATGACATCTCTCTCACTCACTTTGGTGTATCCACATGAGCTCTGTCCATTAGAGAACTCCTATCTCGGGTTGAATTGCGTTACATCGTCCAGCTCAGGTCGGTAATCGAATCCACTTTGGATTTTATAAATCTAAAGAAAGTGGTGCGGCCTGCATTCTGGTCTCGTATTAAATTTGTTAAGCTTATGGCTACGGACTAACATCATATTTGTTGCTTTTATTTTCCCTTGATGGACAGCAGAATTTCTCTCTCTCTTTCTTTCTCTCAACGTCTTTCCGTGTCTCTGTCCATTTCTGTCTCTGTCTCCTTAATACTCTTTCCACTCATTATATCTGTTTACTTGATACACTCTGGGGTATACGAACTCACTGCGCACTTCAGCTTTCCTAGAAAAAAAAAAACAAAAATAAGAAGGCTCCAGTCGTTCTCCACTACATTCCTGATGTTCTATAAAAGGTTTTTTGAAGATCAGGGTTGAATTATCTTCCTCACACGTGTACTGATGTGTCAAACAGCTCGGGTACATGCATGCATGCTTCCGTCGGCACGTGAACACTTGGATCCATCCCGGCGTGAAACTGGAACGCCAGTCAATGTCGAGACGCAGACCCACAGATCACGATGCGCACATCACGTGTCATTTGCACAAAAAACGGAACAGCTAATTGACATGACGCGGGTGTACAGAAGAATCTAATTACTGCAATAAACTGCAATAAATTGTAAAAAAAAAAAATTTTTATAAAAAAGTCACCCGATGAGGATGAATTGTTGTGTTTTGTTTTAATATGAGAGTTGAATTCGATGACCATGTGAGTGGATTGGACATTCACGTCATTTAATCTTCTCTGTGTTGCACGTTGAATGAGTTCCGTCTGGTCCTCGCTGCGTGACGCTGAAACACTTTCCAGACAAAGAATTAATAATCCTTCAATAACTCCAATTTTTATTAAAGGTCACTGCTGTGCATAGATATAAAACATTGATCGGGTCGCTCTAAACAGTTCTTTTTTAAATCCACTAAAATGTAAAAATCCAACCAAGAAATAAGTCAACAATGGAGAAATGTTTACTTTTGAAGGTTTAGAGAATTTCTGTTATTTTTTAAGCAGTCAATTTTCGTCCTTTGGAGAAACCCTTAAAGAGAGAATGGAGAATCTTCCCATTGGGAAAGAGTTTCTCACCAATCAGAATCACTTTGAAGTACAAGCACAAGCTTAGTCATCCAATAAAGTCTTAGGGAACCCTCTGAGAACCATTTAATGTCCTTAAAGGACCCTTTTTGGAATCTAAGAAGCTTTATTTGCTTGATATAAACCCTTCAAGAAGCACTGATATGCCCTTTTGGGAAATTAAGGACGCTTTAAGATCTAATGAAGCATTGATGAACCCTCAAAGAACCACTGAGACCTTCAAGTTTCCAACAAACCCTTGAAGAAACCCATCAACGTTCCTTTTTTTTTATAAACCAAGAGCCCTGAATTATCCAACAAACCCATAAATAACCTCCAAAGGGCAATTTGTCGAAAGCCAAGAACCCTTAATTATCCAACAAATCCTTAAATAATAATATAATTTTGGAAGCCAAGACAGACAGACAATTAATTATGCAGTGAACTCTTAAATACCAGACACCTTATTTACAGAATGAACCTTCAAAGAACCCTTTTAGTAAGCTACGAGCCTTTAAAGAATAATTTTTAGAAGCTATGAAGCTTTAATTATCCAACAATTACCCGTTAAACTCCTAAGAAACCCTGAAAACCTTCTTCTTCTTCTTCTAGCTAAAGAATCCTTAAAGAAAGTTTAAAGAACCCATTTTGAACTACAAGAACCCTTAATTATCCAAGGAACCCATAAATAACCCTCAAAAACTCATCAATAAGCTCCTTAATTATCCCAAGAACCCTTAAAGAACCCTCAAAGGACACTTCTTTGGAAACTGAGAACCGTTAATTGTGCAAACCCTTGAAGAACTGTTAACCAAGAAGACAGAATTACCCAATGCTCCTTAAAGAACAAACAAAGAACCAATTCAGGAGGCGAAGAACTGTTTAGTGCCTTTTGAACCATTGAAGAACCCTTTTTTGTCCAATAAACCCATAATGAAGCTTTGAAATCCCCTTTTATGAGATAGGTCCCTCAAACAACACTTTCTTGGAGGCCAGAAAAAAAAAATCACTACACAATGACTGCTTAGAGAACCCTTTTTGGAGACTAAGAACCCATAAATACCCAATGAACCCTTAAAGAACTTTTTATTTTTAAGGTTACAAATATGTATCAACTTGGAAAGTGAGCAGGACTTCAAACTACTGATACACTTTTGAGGGGAAAAGGGATCTTCAGGGGTTCTTTAAGGCTTCATTGAAAAAAATACAAACAGTGGTCTACTTGGAACCCTTTTGGATAGTGAATCATTGATGTTGGACTTTTCTTTGAACCTTTAAGTGTCTTCCTCTGAGAGACGACCAAAGAACACTTCAGGGTTATTCAGTTTCCAAGAGGATAAACACTGCGGGGAAAAAAGGTTCTTTAAGGTTGCGTAGCTTCCTGGATGTGATTTTTATATATCGGTCCTTTTCATTTTAACTCTGTGAACACCGGGGTATAAATTAATCTATTGCTCCCTTCTGAGTGCCCTTATTTTTCCTTCCAGCGTCTCCTGCAGCCATTAGCAGATTCTAACGCGACATTAACGGCTTTCATTTCCCTCATTTCTCACACGCTCACGCCGCCAAGGTGACCTTCACCAGATCCCTCGGAAGGATGTGTGATTACTCCAACTGCGACCGTCATTAAGGCAAGAGGAGGGAAGAAAAATAGACCGGGGTCCGGACGTTAAATCAAAACGTAGCAATATTCGCACGTTAGCGCCGGCGCCATGTTAATTATCCCTCACGGCTTTCAGGTTTGCATATTTAAAAAAAGAAAACGCATTGGTGATGAGGTCTCCAGTGGGCATCACGAGACATGAGTAATGTTTCATTTATACGCTGTTTTGGAGACTTCACAAACGCGTGGGCATTATTAAAGTCGTTAGGAGCGGGGCGATACATCAGTGCGAGGACATAATACGTACTGAGTGTGCACTATGTGATGAGTGATGGTGGTGTGATGAAGAGGAGGTGTGATGATTTCACCCTGAAGATGATTGTTTTCCCACATCAGCATGTCCTGAAGATGTCAGAAAACTTGAAATTACTGCTTTCCCTCTGGCAGTTACAAAACTGTGACTTCCAGGCGATTCCCTGATTGCAGGCTTTGAGAACCAAGAGTCGACTCTGAAGCTTTGGAGTCGATCTCATCAAGAGCCGACGCACTGATTCTCCCACAACTCATGATGTAAACACATGAGAGCTGGAAATGATAGTGATCAGATGCAGGTAAAACAAGACTGAACACTCATTGAAAAGAAAAAAAACCCAGAAAGTCACAAGTCACATATTTTCATTGCTGCAGGATAAATTGTTCTGTTATTTTCTCAGTGATGTTTCCTCAGCGCTCGGTGCATAACTAATGCAGTCATGATATCATCTCTATCTGTAAATTTATCATCCGGTTCCTTTATAATGAGCAGATCCATCTCAGAAAGTCCCAAACTCCCACCAGGTTCAGGTTTTAATCACAGCACAACATTTACAGCTTGTATTTGACAGAGTAAGGAACGCAGCATGGAATTAGCAGAGCGTGTGGTAATGCTCACAGCGCACTAGCTTAAGGTCAGTACAGTGGATGAGTTCTGGAGGGCGTTTGCTCATTCCACCCCACCCGCTCCGCCCGCTGCAGGCCGGCCCTCTGCCTTAGAGTGCTTAACGGAAGGCTGACTGTCGGCGGTCCGGGAAAAACCCCCAGAAGTGTTCGTGTGTGAAAAATGAGCAGCGTCCTAATCAGAAATGCACTCGGATACGTTTATTGGGCCTCGGAGAATTCTGTGGATTTCGGGCCTCGGAGGAAAAAAGAGAAGAGTAAACTCAGGCAATTACGGCAGAGTGATTTAACAAAGCAGAGCACAGCATTTCTCTAACTGCGACTCGAGGAAAGGCTGTCACGTCCTCGAGTGAGGGCTTCATTTTAAATGCGCATAAATACGACATCATAACATTTACACTTGCTTTCTTGGGGCATAAAGAGGTTTACTGGGAAGATGATGTATCAGACAACAAATAAAATCGAATAGAATCATTAACGGCGTATCATTAAAGAGGTGTGGCCTATGTCACTTGAAAGGAAGGAGGCTTAGGCTTTGAGTCACTCTGAGTGAAGGAGGCGTGCCTTGTTTACCTGTCAATCATGGTGAAGGAGGTGTGGCCTCTGTATCAGTCTCAGTGAAGGGATGTGGCCTGTGACAGTCTCAGTAAAGGGGTGTGGCCTATGTCAGTTTCAGTGAAGGGATGTGGCCTATGTCAGACTCAGTGAAGTGGGTGTGGCCCAGGGCACCACAGGAGGGTCAGAGAAAGGCCCACTGAAGGAGGCCCCCATCCGGCCAAAATCAGACCCCCCATCCCACCCAGAAGGATCCAGAGGGCCCAAAAGGCACTGTTACACCCCGGGCAAAGCCAAGGCCCCTCCTGGGCCCGGCTCCCCGGCAGGGTGGACCGGAGCTCCCTGTGGCGACCCAGCTAACCCGCCCCCAAGGCACCGCAGGAAGACCAGAGGAGAGGCCGCCCCCACCCCACTCAGGAGCAGAACCTGGGTGACCAGAGAGAGTCAGCCCCCCACCCAGCCAAAACCAGACACCCCCTCCTACCAGGAAGGGGCCGGAGAGCCCCATAAGAACCCTGGAGCTCCAGCAGCTTGACTGAGCTGATTTTGATGTAAAGGTTTAGCTTCTCATACAAGAGAAATCGACTCGCAGTACACTGAACCACCTTCAGTATTTAGCCATGCGTGATTGGAAACATATTCATTTCTTTTTGTGCCTTTTTGTTTCTACATTTGCCTCTTTATTTGTCATTCTACATCCTATTGGAGACTTACATCAATACTTCAGCTTGAAAACTGGAGCAATTATACAGAAATTTTAGCTTTTATTTTTTTTAAAAAGTTCTCAAATGTTGCAATGCTGAATTGTGCTTTGACTTCTAGCTATGCTGCTAATTTATAATAATAATAATAATAATAATAACAATAATAATAATAATAATAATTATTATTATTATTATTATTATTATTATTATTATTATTATTATTATTATTA
>JAQMCW010000032.1:661584-672194 GCA_030068335.1 Chrysichthys cranchii | reverse complement strand
GATTATTTCCGGCTCCATAGTGCACTACGGCGATTATTTCCGGCTCCATAGTGCACTACGGCGATTATTTCCGGCTCTATAGTGCACTACGGCGATTATTTCCGGCTCTATAGTGCACTACGGCGATTATTTCCGGCTCCATAGAGCACTACGGCGATTATTTCCGGCTCCATAGAGCACTAGGGGATTATTACCGGCTATATAGTAAACTAGGGGATTATTACTGGCTCTATAGTGTACTACGGGGATTATTACCGGCTCTATAGTGTACTACGGGGATTATTACCGGCTCTATAGTGTACTACGGGGATTATTACCAGCTCTATAGTGTACTACGGGGATTATTACCGGCTCTATAGTGTACTACGGGGATTATTACCGGCTCTATAGTATACTAGGGGATTATTACCAGCTCTATAGTGTACTACGGGGATTATTACCAGCTCTATAGTGTACTACGGGGATTATTACCGGCTCTATAGTATACTAGGGGATTATTACCGGCTATATAGTACACTAGGGGATTATTACTGGCTCTGTAGTGCACTACAGGGATTATTACTGGCTCTATAGCGCACTACAGCGATTATTACTAGCTATATAGTGTACTACAGGGAGTATTAAAGCTTATTAGAGACTTTATAGCAAGCTATAGGCATTACTAGAGGATTTATAGCATGCTTATAAGGATCATTATAATCTTTGTGATTTAGGCATAAATATAGTATACATATAGCACTTGCACTCTAGTATAGACACCTTTTACACCTAGGTGGCTCTGAAGATTTCAACCACATGTGCAATCTCCCAGAAGCCCGGCTGGATCCGAGTGCTGCAATGTGTGTAATGAGAAAATACACACCAAAAAAAGGACCGAGTGTAAACCGGGTCATAGGCACTGGGTTGTATACGGTCAAAACAACGGGTGCATTACCAACAAATGATCCATTAGCCACCTACATGATCGACTTCCTTGACAGCAAGTTCCATCAGGAATGGAGCCAGAACTAAACGTGGAGCTGAAACGCGTTCCACAGGATGATTTCAGTGCTGAGGAGCAGCAGAGAGGGGGCAGTGAGAGCTCGCTTAAAATCTATAAACAAATCTGACAGTTTAATAGAAGAACATTACAGAAATCCTGTCATCTGGTCCGCGTCTCATTCAGCTGCTCGGGGCTCGCTTGGCACCCTCGTAATGATGTCATTAGCTCACGTTACTTATTTGTAATATTCACAAATACAGAATTGTAAAATACAACTAGAGGACAAACTAATACACTATAAGGCTTAATAATCAGACCAATAACACACTATATGACCACTTGTATAGTATATGAGCAATAATGTGTGGTATAACAGACTACAAGGCCTGTAATACATCATATGGTCTTTAATAGGTCAGTAAAAACACTCTAAAGGCTATAATACACTACAAGTCTTATATTAAGGCTGATAATAGACAATAAGGCTTCTTGTATACAATATGGCTTATAATGGCTCAAAGAAAAACACTAGAAACCCATAATACCACCTAGAATACACTACAGATGAAATAGAGCTCATCATCCCACTACTTGCTTTCTGGCGTTCAGCATAAACACGACAGAGTTCGTGAGATTTGCATGTGACCCACGGCTTCTACAGTAAATTATAAATAAAGGATATATATTCTTAACTTTGCCCTCCGGCAGCCTGGCCATGTGGCTTATTACAGGATCCGTGCAGTAATTATTTTGTTACAGGAACATTCGGCCTGACCCGTTTTCAGCAATGATCATTCCGCCAGTGTGTAAATCAGGCTCAGCTTGTTCGACATGACGGACGGGTCGGGAAAAAAACGTACAGCTAAACAGCACTGCATGTTTACATAACTACCTGCACAGGGATCCGCTCCTTCTCTTTAACTAAATTACAGTTCTATTTTATTGGAGGAACCACAACCTGACCAACGCATACCATTCAGCTGAGCTGCATTAGGTCACTCAAGTTACCCAGGTTAGAACTTGATGAGAAACAGGTCGCCATGTCAACCCTGCGGTAAACAGGGGCACACGGGGGAGAAGGGGAGTATTTGGTTAAGTAATACACTAAAGCTATGTTCGTCATTAATCATTTACCACCATTACACTGATTACAGCCTTTATCTCCGTGTTCCTGGTGCGTCACCTTCGGCGACTGTGTATCACCCCGGCAGGTTACATGGCTGGTTTTGCGGTTTAGCGTGACCGATCAGGGGTGAAGGGGTGCCGAGTAGGCGCCTTCATCTGAGGCAGAATCCTCCTAACCTCACCAGTCTCACAGGACATGTTCAGGCACATGTTTAGAAGAAACTGGTTTTGGCGCCTACGCTACCTCCCATACCTCCCCAGAAAGGTCTTTCCCTGTGACCTCACCATGAACTTCTCCTGGAGAGCTCTTTAGAGCTAGACTGTTCTTCTGGATCACGGTTTGTTTTTATTTTTTTCCTCTTTGTATTTTTTTTTTCCCCGGCTTCGGTTAGAGAAAGCCGCAGGGCTCCTCGTGGCTTAAAGGAGAGTTTTCTCCCAAAACCACCCACGATAAAGTTAACCCGCGGGCTTCTGACACTGACCTCGGATTTGTGCCGCTGTTCCTGTTTATAACATGTGGATTTTAGGTTATCTTCTAACCCCCTGCATTACGAGTGAAGGAAAACAAAAAAAAAACCCCAGCGTGACTCCACTCACACACCCAGACCTGTTAGATCTTGCACAGACACTCGGTTGTTGCTCTACAAGTTTCCACAAGAACCCAGGAAACTTTTTACCTGGTTACATCACGTACCCGGCCAGTCGGATTTGATGGGTATTAAATAAATAAATAAATAAATAACAAACATTCCTTTCCAAGCTTAAACACATTAATTTTTTTTTTAACGTCAAATATGCTAACAAAGTTAACAAAATATCTTTCTAAAATAATAAATGAATCACGTGAATATTATTTAACTATTTAACCCAGACTTAACATGACGTTTTATTCTAGTCACATTAACTTCACGAGAAAGGTCAGGCATAAACAAGGACATTTCAGAAAAAAGATCTGTGGCCGAATTGCTATGGTCTAAGAAGTAAAAACTGCACAGAGGAAAGCGTCACCTCTGTATGAACCACTGTAAAGGAACTTCACGGCTAAAGGAGCTCGCCTGACGTGACGCACCATTACAGCAAAACAAGAACAAAACAGCTCGAGGGCGGGAAGCGCCTAAAGTCAGCGTGTTATCTGTCCTTTTGTGTGATAGCACCAATACCGAGCCACATTAGTCGTGCTTTATGAGCCAAACACCACTCCCTGTCGTGTTTGTCTGGGCTGGACCATCATGTAATAACCAGCTTCGAGGTCTTTCCGTCTCTCTGCGAAAACCTCTCGGGATTATATTTTTCCCCAGGCGGACTGGGCCGGGTCCCTCCGTAGGCAGGCGGAGATGCTTCTGCAGGACCTGTAATAGCTGCAGGGCGTCGTGAGAGGTCCATTTTAAGGCTTCCTGATTGCTGGGTGTCGTCACAGGACGAAGAAACGTCTGACGGCTCCACCAAAGAACAGCGTGCTAGCATGGCTGATTGCTAAACATGAATGACTTTTGGGATTTTTTTCCAGAATTTGTGTGGGGTTTTTTTTGCTAGCATGAAACCCATTACTAAGCGTTCATTGGCCACCTAAGGCTAACTTTCTTTTAGCTTTGCTGACTTCTGCTGTAACGTAAACATTCGTTCCAAGGATAAATATAACATCTATATATCTATATTATCCAGAAGAATTGACGCATGAAAAGGTTGAGCATTTCGTAGCACATTTAGAGCACGTTTGGTAGCTAGTTAGCTTTAAAATATTTGCCCTTTGGGAATACAAAAAAAAAAAAATCTGGTCAAGTTAGCCAACATTAGCTTCAGCAGCTTTATAAAAAAAATAAATAAAAAAAAATTTAAATCTTCTCAGAAATCCTGTCATGTTAGCACATGGCGGTTAGCTGGGTAGCGCTGACGGTGCCAAAAATAAAGAAAATATACATTTCTTTATAGTATTATATTAGCTGGTTATCTAAGAAAAAAAAATTAACATTACTTATGAAGATGATTAGAAATTCTCTCAGAAATCTCGTCAGCGTAGCCGATCCTAGCTAGCTAGGTATCAAAACCTGAAAATACAGGCATGCGCAATTATGCTAATAACTTCCTGTTTTTTATCTTCATATATGGATTGGTGCCTGCCTTTGGTGGACAGGTAGGTATGTCATTTTGGTTAATAATGGTTACTAAATCTAACTAGGTGCAGTGGGCATAGTTGGTTAGATAAAAATTGAAGAAAAAAAAAAAGCTAGCCAAGCTCTTAACTGTTAGCTTAATAACAGTGCTAATAACATGAGCTCTGTTCATAAGTCAAGAACTGCTGTGGCTTATTATTATTTGGTAACGTGTGCTAGCGGGTGATAACTCGTCGCTGGTGAGATCATTTGTCTGGTGTAGTCATAACTTTCACCTCACCTCAGCAGGGTTTTAAGAAACCACCTGTATTATTCCTATGATGCAATTTAATGACTCGACTTTAGAAATCATTTCGCAGTACGCAACCTTTAAACCCGTCTTAATTGGTTCCATCTGTGATAATGAAGTACAAGAAGGAAAGGATCCTCTCAGAAATCTCCTCAGATTAGCCCATGCTGGCTAGCAGGCTCGTAAAGGTATGAAGAAACCTAGCATTTCCCTCAGGAATCCTCTCAGATCAGCTCGTGTTATAAGTATCAGGTTATCTTCAGCAATGAAAATATTACGTTGATCAAAAATGAATTAAGGTTCTTCTTAGAAACGCTGTCAGGTTAACAAGTTAGCTCACGTTATCCATCTGGCTCACCTGATCCAAGTTCCTCTCAGAAATCTGATCAGATTGGCTTGTCGTAGCTAGCATGCAAGTCTGAAACGTACAAATGATCAACATTTCTAAACACGACTCGAAAGTCTTCACAGAAACCTTGTCAGGTTAGCGCTAGCTTGGCTAGTTAGCTAGTAGTGCTGCTGGTGCGAATGATGAAAACTTCTGGATGCAGTTTAAAATTCCTTTCAGACATTACATTAACTCACGTTAGCTAGCAGGTTAGCTTTAGGCCTAGAAAGCATGACGTTTATGAATAAAATGTAAAAATCCTGGTTAACAGGCTGGTTTACTCCTGGGAAAAAAATAACACCTGGTTAGCTTTAGCAGTGAAAAATCTGGATGTGGTTTCCATTTTTTGTTCCCACAGAAGACCTCTCATGTTAGCTCACAACAGTCCAAAATCCTTTGGAGTCATCAAAAAACACAGTGCAAACTTCACCGTGCATTTGCTCAGCATGCAGAGTGTAAACACACACACACACACACACACACTCTGACTCATACTCCCTCTCTCTGTTTACCTCACAGTTTCACTCAGTGACTCAGGATGAATCTTTTACCTCCTCCTCCACCTCGCTGTTGTTTCCTCAACGAGCCCCGACGTGCACACCGTGATCAGTCATGGACTGTTCTCCATGCCTGCTTACGTAACTCTCTGTAGGGTTCTTTGGTTACAGGCCAGTGTAAGAAGATCTGGGGCATCCTTATCAAGTTGCAGAAAACACTCCATGGAGGTCATCGATGATCCGTCCTGTCAAGAGAAAGAAAGAAAGAAAGAAAGAAAGAAAAAGCATTCTGGGTGTTAATCAACGGTAAAAGCAGCAACATGACCTTTGACCTCAGTCAAATCTTCAGTGACGTGACAAACATGCTGACGGAGCTTCGGACAAAGCGTAACTTCCTGTCACCTGTAAACAAACATAAATTCCCACAGTGTAGCTGAACATTACCGAGGCGGCCATTTCGGACAACCAGAATCGCTTTTGTCCCCCTACAGGTTGGTATGGCTCCGACCTTCACTTCTGAGACTTGCTACGATTACCGATTGCGTCAGACGAGTATGATGGGCCACAAAAATAAAGCATAGATGAGCAAGTCCTGTTTTGGTAGCATCAGGTGAGGTAAAATAAAATAAATAATACATGAGAGAGGAGGAAGTACACAGTGTGGGGGGGCGACTTGTAAACATCATTAGCTATATTGTTAAATCAATCAAAGTGCTGGTTCAAATTTAGCTAGCTACTTCTTTGTGGGTAATAACCATCAAGCTCAATAACGAACACTCCATGGATGGTAAACTCTTAGCTATCTAGCTAGCATTTAGTGCTTATAAACTTTTAAACAACTAAAACTAATAACTACAAGTCTTAGCTTGCTGGTTGGCTGGTTAAACGCATGCCTACCTAGCTAACACTTCATGACAGTTGGTCGAATCTTAACCCCAACCCTAGCTAGTGAACACTTTACTGTGGCTGTTCAAATCTTAGCTAGCTAACGCCATGAACCAAATTAACTAGCTCACACATTACTAAACTCTTCAGCTAGCTGTCCTTTCAGTGTGCTTGCAGAACCAGCTAGCTACCTGAAACATCCTCATGGCTGTTAATACATAATTTCCTCAAGGATTAAGAAAGTATTCTGATTCTGATTAAACTCTTAGCTAGCCAACACGTTATTGTGACTGCTTCACTCTTAAAGACTAGCTAGCATGTTCGTGAAACTGTAAAATGAGATGACGTCAACCAACTTAACTAGCCAACGTTTCGCAGTTGGTGTTAACTCTTAGCTAGTTAGCATCATGAACAATCATAACTACCTCACACTTCACTTTCGGGGTTAAACTCTTCGCAAACCTGCCAACGCGGACCATGTTGAACATTTTGTGCGGTTGTATTTATTTCCTTATATTTGTTTGGTGAGCTTTTCTACTCTGCATTTCCCCTCGCATCGAGCACAGACTATTTTCCCCAGAAAATAAATAAATAAATCTTTCCAAGCCCAAAATAAAATGTAATAAAATAAATCTCTGGATGAGCCTTTCCCCTGGATCTCTACATTATCTCAAGGTTAATAGCACGCTGACATTCAGAAACACTTAATAACCCAATAAAACTGCCTTTCCTGACTCTGTCTCTCCCTCACACACACACACACACACACACACACAAAATGGCTAAGGCTTAATAATCTCCAACTCGCAGCACATGATCAATTCACACACACTTTTTTTTTATTTATTTAATCCGCTACAACTAGCAGTATGTTAATATTCCAAGATTTGAGGAATGTGATGCTTCCATTTCAGAGCCCGGGATGATGATGGATTTACAGGAGTAGTTCGGACAGGTTCAGGTCACGGTCACTCACCTGTTACCTTGTAGATACGCTGCATTCCGTTTGCCTCGGAAGTCGGATTTCGGAGCTGGGAATGACACCACCGCCCTTTTAACCGCGTTCCATTTGTACAAGTCAGAAATCCAACATGGACGCCTCCAGGAAAACCACTATTGCTCTTTTGTCCTTTAGCGGTGTTTTACCGCGAAGGTAATCAAAGTCTGTCCCTAATAACCGGACGTCACCCTATGAAACAAACTTCAGGTTTTAAACTGGAATTTCAGCTTCCTTTTAGGACTTTCCTCTAAATGTCACGCGGTGGGGGAAGCCGGGGTCACTCACCACCGGGTAGCCGTTAGCCATTAATTAGCATTAAGACCACCTGAACACATCAGGTTTAACGCCATCAAAACATACCACATCAATAAGAGGACAGATAAAACTTGGACAATGCTCTCCAAGCTTAACTGTTCGGGCAGGGGCCGCCATTTTGGATTTTTAAATCAGGGCTAGTGAGGAGCTCCCGAAGTTCCGAGTGGAAAATCCAACTTCAGGAGGCGTTCCAGTTTCCGGCTCGGAACTCGGATATTCTGACTTCAGAGTGCAAACAGAAGGCAGCATTAGTCTCTTGTGGACATGGCCTGTCCAGGATTTATTTATTTATTTATTTTATTTTACAGATTCACTGAGTAACACTAGCACCTGTTACAGCACTTCGAAAGTGAACTAGTTAAACACAAATTAAACACTTGCTTGGATTTACCCGTCACATGCTCGGCTTTGCGTACCAGCTTTGAGCTCAGATCAGATTAGCAATATAAGCTAACACCAATCTTTACTCGACTTCCTGCCAAGTTTTGTTTTACGCGGTCATTTTACATGCAAAGTTTCTACTTGACGGTTCCCAGCTAAGTACCTGTATATATACACACATACATACATATTTGTTTTTAAAATAAATGAATTTTACTCAGGGGAAGTTTGCGGCGGTGTACAAGGAATAAAACAAACCGGGAAACGTGCTGCTTTGGGAAAATAATCAGCTCCACCACACCAACATGACGCTCAATATTTCAGTACAACAAGGACAGACACGAGTTAAATATCAGCACATAATCGCGTAATCGGGTTTCAGCATGATGCATGACACAGGAAACGACCCACCCACCCACCCACACTCTCTCTCTCTCTCTCTCACTCTCTCTCTCTCACTTTCTCTTGTCTGTATCTCTTCTGTCCATCCGTGATGTAAAATAAAGGTCACATTAAAAGTCAAAAGTCTGGGTCTATCAGTATGTCTCTGTGTGTCTCTCTCACTATCCGTCTCTCATCTCGATATGTCTCTCGCCCTTCAGAGAAACCGGGGCATGAACACCAGCCTGGAAAGTCCCTTCCATGTAAACAGGCTGTAATCACAGAGGTGTGAGGTTTGGCAGCACACCGAGGTTCAGACGAGGCCTGCTTACACCAGACGACCTTGCAGCAGCGTGTGTGTGTGTGTGTGTGTGTATTTGCTTGCTGTTTGAGTTTCTAGGCAGTTACACACAGTAAATCGCTGCTTATAAAGGCAAATTAGCCCTGAGCTGAAGGGTGTTCTGAGTTCACACCGACACTGATGACTTCTTCGAAAATGAGCCATATGCAAAAGTGTAGGCACCCCTGCCAAATTAAACGGCATGGTTTTATTCAATTATTATTATTATTCCCGAGGACTCATGAGACAGGTCAAGATTCGTTATTCGGAATAACGTTTCCAGAGTGTAATAAATCCTCAGAGTCATTAAAGCTTGCGTGAACACTCCACAGTCATGAGCTCCTCTACCCATCTGAGTGGGGACCTCAACATGAAGCTAAATGCTGCTCCAAAGGTGGAGAAGGCCAGAAAAAGAAAGCGCTTCCAGCTCTGAAACGTCATTCAGAAACGGAAGCTAAGGTGACCTGCAGACGTCAGGCTCTCAGGTGGATCTGTGACAGCCTGAAATGACCGGAAAGGAAGGCGGAGCTAAAAGCAGGAGGCACTGCTTGAACAAAAATGATCCGCATGGAAGAGTCGTGAGAAGACGACTTGACCTGCAAGGTCAACATTAGACAAGATATTAATAAGCCAGAGGCGTTTGGGAAACAAGTGCTATGGACTGAGGAAGTGAAAAAAGGAACTTATGGACCAGCATTTACCGAAATTAAAACACGCACACACACACATGCGCACACACACACACACACGCACACCTCGACAGCTAGGCGTGAAGCATGAGACAGGATCTGTTATGCTTTGGGGTTGCTACGTGGCTGCCAGTGGCTCTGGAAACAGGTAGATGGATGAATGAGTTCCTGTGCCTTTTACAACAAGATAACGGTCCAAAACACACCTCAAAAGCCACCATGAGCTCCTTCATGGAACGGAAAGCTGAAGCTTTTGGAATGGCCCTCACAGTGCCCTGGCTTGAACATCACTTAAGACCTGTGTGGCGATCTTGATCATGTCCGAGAAGGTCCCAGACCTGGAAATGTACTGCACTGAAGTGTGGGTGAAGATTCCTAAAAACAAGAACAAGATGTACTAGGGTTTGGAAAAAAATTTCAGCCAACGAACAGCATGGATGATGTTCAAACAAGACCACCATGACCTCCAGAGCGGAACTAGGAGCCCATCGCTTTATTTAAAAAAGCACCCACGTTCACGCCACCCTGTCCAGGTGGACCACAGATCCGTTTCAGTTTTTCCTCTGGAAAAAGTACGCTTAAGGCCAGAGAAGGCGTGCGAGGAGTTTGATTGCTTTTACAAGCCGTGTATTTAGAGAAGCTCGGAGCAGCGAACTCGTCTGAACCCCCCGTCGCTGGAAAAATGACTCTCCCGCACCGCGAATGGAGTTCATTAGCGTCCAGTAACGGTCTCCCACAGGAATCTCCCTCACACACACACACACACACACACACACACACACGTAGCCTAAAGTGACCTCTACTTGAACTGCATTCTGCTAATTTATAGATATTTAAAAGCAGGATGGCTGCTAGCATGCTGCTGTCTGGACTGTAGCTTAGAGCCGTTAAAGGAGCTCGAGTGTTCAGGGGGAAGTTTCTCTCTCTCTCTCTCTCTCTCTCTCGAAAGAGAAAGCAAGAAAAGAAAGAAAGACAAAGACAGAGATACAAGGAGATACAGACTTGTAAGATGAAACATTGTAGGAGAGACAGACAGACAGAATGAGACAGATGGAGAGAGAGGGGGCAGAGGGACAGACAGACAGACGAGGAGAAAGACAGACAGAAGGTGCAACATACGTATAGACAGCAGTGACGTGCGGTGAGGTTGATGGCTGGTGAGGCAGTAGCATTTCGTTATGTGATTTCTGCATTCATTTGGTTTTCTTCATTAATCTCTCAGTTGCC
>JAQMCW010000032.1:651188-661484 GCA_030068335.1 Chrysichthys cranchii | reverse complement strand
AGGCTCAGCTCGCTGCTGCCTCACCACGCGTCTCTTCCCCGGATTTGAACGGAAATGCGAAAATTCAGTGATTTTTAATAGAAAACAATCGAAATTGTTTAAGTTAAATGGAAAATTAGTTTATAGTTCAAACCATTTGATAAATATAACCATTATACATTTGATTTTTGCCATGATGACCCTGCCTCTCCTGACCGCATGTCACTGGTATAGACCAACAAATAGCTGCTTAAAAGCTTAAAGATGTCCAGGATCCATGAGCACCACGAGTGACCTGTCTAAGCCCAAGTCCATCTTGGAGCAGTGCGCGAGGCTTACTGTACTGAACTCTGAACTAAAGTCCACAAACTGCGTCCTTGCAGCTTTGAGTCCGACATGAGAACTGATGTTGACGAGGGGCAGCAGGAACCTTTGTTTTGAAAGACCGCTGCATGCTAGCTCTCCGTGCAGCACAACCTCCGCAGATTCACTGCGAGTGATGTCTCTGAAAGCCGACTCCATGAGGGAGCTTCTGGGTTCCTCCAGTTTCCTTCTGCCTTCCTTCATACAGACTCTAAGCTGCCCCTAGAGGTGTGTGTGTGTGTGTGTGTGTGTGTGTGTGTGTAAGAGAGATGGACATTCGATTCAGGGTGTATCCCTGCCGTGCACTCAGCGTATCCCAAGATAGGTCCCGAGTCCACCACAACCCTAAACTGGATGTCTGGTCTGGAAAACGTTTTTGGCTTTGGGAGCGACCGACATCTCCCTGCAGGATCACGTTGAGCAGGAGATGAAAGAGGAAACAGGAGATAATCATGGACAGGAAGTGGGGCGCGCATTACTCATTCCGGTACTTCTGGTACGGCGTGTACCTGGAACACCCATCTGATTCCGAAGCGTCCTCCGATCCTCCTCGTCAGGATTCCGTAACACAGAACGTTCCCACAGGATCAGAAACTAGATGCGTTTCATTCAAGAACGATTCCGTCTTTCTAAAAGAAAGAGTCACTAAGGTGAGCGAATCAGTACGTTTCACCAGCATGCGCGGAGTCATCCGTGACCTCGATTCGCTCCTCTGGGGTTCCGTGGATCTGAGAGCTTTGCTAGCGACTGGGCTGAATAAGATGATGTTTGTGATGCACAGCGTTCTGTCAGAGGCTGAATTCGTGAGTAAATGAGGACAGAAACAGACTCTCAGAAAGAAAAAGAAAAAAAGAAATTGAGACAAAATAAAAGAAGAAAGGAAAAAACAAACAAAAAAAAATACTAAGGGGGGGCAGAGAGAGACAAGGAAGGAAGGAAGGAAAAGGAGAATTAAAAAGAAAAAACCGAAAAAGGCAATAAAAGAAGGGAAAAGAAAGTGTAAAAAAAATATAATAAAAAAAAGTTTAAAAATAAATAAGGAAGAGAAAATGATGAAAGAAAAAAAAAAGAAAAAAGAAAAGTGGTGACAAGAAAAAACAAACAAAATGGTGAACAGAGACAAAGAAAGAAAGAAAGAGAGAGAGAGAGAAAGAAAGAAAGAAAGAAAAAGATGGAAGGAAAAGGGTGAATCGAAAGGAAAGAAAAAATAAAAGAAAGAGAGGAAAGAGAAAAGGAGACCATTTAAAAGAAAGAACAAACAGGAAGTAGGTGACTAAAAATATAGGGGGGAAAAAAGAAAAGAATGGAAAGAAAAAAATGTTAAATTAAGAACAAAAAGACAAATGAGGAGAGAAAGGATTAAAAAAAAGTAAACAAAGGAAGTGACAGAATTTAAATAAAATAAAGGAAAAACGTAAGATGAAAGACGAAAAATAAATAAATAAATAAATAAATCCACGAGCCGGGAAAAGAAAAGAAAAACTCGGACACTGAAACCCCACGCCTGACAAGCATCAGCTAGTTTATTAGTAATTAGCTTCTGGCTAGCCCAGTTAGCGAAAATTAACAATTGAAATTTTTTTTTTAATTAAGGCCAAGTGGGCGTGTGCACATTTGCATATTCATTTTTAGATCATATTTTGAATCATTTCTTGGTTTAAAAAAAAAAAACCAACAACAGACAGTTAATGGATGTACAATTTCCAGTCTGATGTAGAAGTTTGGGTTTTCTGTCAGTTGTTCAGGAGTGGGAGCTGAAAGTGTAACAGCTGCTGGTGAAACGTGATCTCCGAGGGAAAAAACACAAAGTCAGAGTGCACGCAGAGACCATACACAGGCGTTCCACCTGGAGCAGCACACTGCCGGCCTGGAACCAGCTGAAAAGGCTTTTCTGTGCTTCTGTCCGTCTGTGTGTGTGTGTGTGTGTGTGTGTGTGTTGCCTCGAGGCACTACATCTGCTGAACATTCAGGAAACTCAATCACTTAATGACTTGCGCCTCACAGAAGGGTGAGACTCAGGTCGGCCCGTTCGGATGAATTACGCGGGTCGGCCGCGTCCTAATCCATTAAACGGGGCTCGGGCTCTGCTCGACATCTGTCACGCAACCAGATCCAAATCTGTTCTCCTCCGGTTACTGCGGCTGGACCACTGAGTGTCTCTGCGCTCGCTCCTCACCTCCCCGCCTCCTCAGCTCAGATTTCACTCGATACGGGCGGATCGGGTCAGATCTATAAATTCTTCACGCTGACAAGCACGCCTCGAAAGCAGCCGCACCGCACCCCGACACAACGCACGCCGCACAGACACCAACCATACGAGGTCCACAAAGAGCCGAAAGAAAACGGCAGACGGTCAGAATGAGGTGAATTTATCAGTGTCCTCCCAGAACAGCGCAATATTAACAGATAAGGCACAACACACATGAAAAGAGAGGGAAGAATATCATTGCAATGTTTTGAGAACAAAAATGAACTAGAACAAGGAAAAAGAAACCTGATACATTTCCAGAATAGTCCGAGTTTGGAGGGGGAAAGTCTCCATTTTGAGAAATATTTCATTTTATAGGGGGAAAAAGTGCGGCAATAATTTCACAAATATGAAAAAAAAAAATTTTGCAACATTACATAAAAAAAGAAGGGAAAAAAGTCACAAGATGTCAAGAATAAATTCATAATTAAATAATTTTTTTCCCTTGGGGGGGGGAGGCAATATTTTGAGAACACAAGCATATTATTATGAAGGGGAAAAAAAACACCTTATTTCCAGAACAGAGTCAGAATATTTTGAGGGGGAAAAAAGTCACAATATAACATCAGGGTTAAAAGTACCGCAATATTTTAAGGGGAAAAAAATGATCATTTTAAGAGGAATTAAAGTCACAACATTTCAAGGAAAAAAAAGTCTAATTTGTTTGTTTGAACAAAAGTTGCAATATTATGTGAATAAAGTTGAATAAAATTGTAAAAATATACGACTTTTACAAGAAAATATTTTAAATTGTAAAAAAAAAAAAAATTACAAGGGGGAAAAAAAAAATCACAAAATGCCGATTACAAATTCATATTTGCAGGGGGGAAAAAAAAAGGTACAAAATGTATTACAAAGATATTCCATATTTTTGACAGGAAAGTTATAACTTTCAAAATACTGTTGTAAAATTTCATAAATTTGAATTGAATACCACGAGAGAACGGTGCACATCACAGCAACAGAAATAAAGAAATATTTCACAAATTAAAAAATAAATAAATAAATAAAAATTTAAAAAGGCCTACTTTATCTTCTGCCGCATCATAACTCAAAACATTCTGATTATTTATTTATTTTTACATCAGATATCACAAATTTGTTCTTGAAATATTACAACTTCATTCTCAAAATTTATTATTTTTTTTTGTTATGCCATCATAGCAAATGTTCAGAACAGACGGGTTCATACACAAACACGCACACACACGCGTACGCACACGCACGCGTGTCCACCTCCTTCTCTTTAGTTGGAAACAGATTAAAGAATAGTTAACGACGACATTCTGGTCACAGAAACCTGGAATCATTCTGGAGTATTTTCGCGTTTGTCTCTAATCCCTGATCGTCCAGCTTCGAGTGCGCGATTTATGATAAATATATCCTTTTGCAGCTGTCACCATGGCAACAGCACCACCGATACCAGCTTTTGCGAATTCCCACCCAGTTATAGACACTTTAACGCTAACAGTTGCTAGCTGTCGAGACAAAAACAAGGTCGACGGCTAAAATAACCAGAACTCGCTGAACCTACAGCTAGATTTCACTAGCTAGCTAACGAAACACTTCTAGTCCAAAATAATGTTTATATTTATATCTAGTTTCTATTCATATTCATTCGTACATCTAGTACAACTCGTTTGTTTATTCTGGACATGCTTGCGTAACTTTACGAACTCCTGACTTCACAGTTTCTTTCGCGCATCACGGCTTTGTCGTTCCGCGTCCTTGTCAGATAAGCTCGCTTTCGTGCTACCCGGCTAAACACTTCATCCAAAGTTCACGCTAACACCGCTCAAAGCTAAGGCGAACGAGATTAGCGCTTCGCAAAGGAGCGGTCCTGGCAGATGAGCCGCTTGACTCAGATTAAGATGAATGTGTCGGCGTTCCCAGCTAATTAAGGCCCGGAAGACTCGGAGCGAAAATAACACGTCAAACCCCAACGTCTCTCCGAGGCGATCCGTGTAAAACTTCATCTCTGAAGCCCGAGACGCGGCCGAGAGAAACGCAGAGGGCCGAGCGGAGCCGGATTCACACGGCTGCTCGCTTTAATTAAGCGCTCGGAGAGAATTAAGGTCACCTCTGAAGACCAGGAGGTGACGAGATCCCTCTATCCGCCTCGCTTTCTAACTGAAAGAGTGACTTAATGATCTGCCAAACGAGGCATGGAGGAATTCGAGGGCTTAATTAGCGCTAATCCTGAGTATTTGTAGACTTGACACGAGTGGATGATGGAAGGAATGTGTTTTGTCGGAGCTAGCTGCTGTGTTCATCTAAGAGAGAAAGACGAAAATTCACGTACAGCTCGTGTCCTCAAACGGCAGCCATTTTTAGAGAAAATCTTAGCATAAAGTTAGCATAGCACAGGCTTGTGCGATATAACGATTTCTTCATCCTTAAACAATACTGCACTGCTACGACAGCCAGTCACGTTTATGCCGATTATATTATATTACATTATATTATATGTTTCCTGTCAAATGTTCTGCACATCAAAAATGCACCAAAAGCTCAGCTGTATCAGCCATGTTTTGGACAATTAAATAGTTTCTTGCGATTTTTTTTTAAAATCATTCTTTTTGTACATGAAGAACAGGGGAAAAAAGGCAACTCTAGCATTTAGCATCCTCTATTTTTACCCCAGAAACCTTCGGAAATCCAAGATAAAGGGGCGGAGCTAAAATGGAAAAAAAAAAAAAAAAAGGCTCAGTCCACAGCTGCACACCCATCAGCGCCCGAGTCCATCTCCACTCCTTCATTACGATTAATAGAGATTACCCATAATGCCTTGTGAGCATTTACAACAAAAAAAATCAAATAAAATAAATAAAATAAAATAAAATAAAATCCTCCATTTAGTGACAGAATTTGAAATGCTTGAATCCAGGTCATGTGACCAGTCGTGGCAGCAACAAAATAATAAAGTTAAAAGTAATAACATTACAGTCGTCCCCCGCAATACCGCGGTTCACCTCTCGTGAGTTCAGTGCATCGCGGTTTTTCTCATTTTGAATCGCAGATTTTTTTTTTATTTTGCGGGACTCTAATATAAAAAATATTTTAAAAATGTTCATTTTAACACATTAAAAGAATATTAAATCGAAATAAGATACAGTATGTATTTAATCAGCGGATGAATACACAATGAAAACGCAGTGTACGCCACTTCCACTTGTCCGGCGGACCAGTCAGGTGACCGCGAGGGAGCGCTAGGATTGGCTAGGGGGTGGCTGTGAACAGGAAGTCAGCGCACCGGCATCTAGTAACCATGTAGAATTTTACATGTTGTTAAAATTACATATGTTTAAGAGTGTAGAAAGTGTTCATAAGAGTGTGGGAAAGGTTTATAAAGCCTTAATATATATAAAAATAATAAAATAAATATAAAGTCGCTGCTTCACGGATTTTACCTGTCGCAGGGGGCTCTGGAACATAACGCCCGTTATAGACAGGGTTTGACTACATTACGTTATTAAATTGTTCAATAATTAAGATAAAAGAAAACAAAATGCACCATCATCATATAGCTAAACATTGCCATATTAGCAAAACAGCTAGTTAATGTAATGTACAGGCCACTAGCATAAAGCTAGCAGTCTTATGTTCAGCATTCCTGTGTGCTCGGTCAGATTTAGCTCTTATGCGAATACTAATGAGCCACTTATTGAACACAAGCCCAGCTAGCTGCTGTAGCTGATTAGCACATAGCTATTCCAGTGTTTTATTTTTCATTCAGGATCATGTAGCGTGAGGAAAATAGCGCGTGCTTTCACTTGCAGAGCGTTAGCTCGCGATTCAGCAGGGCACAATAACAAAAGTTCTTGCATGCTATTTTCGAGTGAATCGTCTTTCTTACGACAAAACCCTTCCTACGTCCTGGTTAGGATAAATTAGTGTAGAAACTTCATTAAAAGGTAATCAGACGTAAATCGGAGTGTGTAATGATGACTACATTAAGCTCATCTGTCTTGATTCATCACCGAGGAGGTGGAAAGGAACAGGGCAAACGTGATGAACGGCTTAACGACGCGAGCGCAGAATCGTCCGGCGCTCGTCCTGCCGCTCTATCCGTCACTTCATCCTATTTCAAGCACCATTTAGGATCTGGAATGACGCATCAACTCTGTCCCGAGGAAGTCAGTCAGTTATCGCTTCGTCTCCGTCCTCTCATTACATCGCGCAGAAGAAATAATAATAATAATAATAATAATAATAATAATGCTAATGCTAAAAAACGTCTTTGGTTGTGACTGAATTAACGAACGGGACAGATCACGGTGTTGAATCTGATGGAGAGTTTATAGTGACTGATCTCAATTCTGGATTCTGATTGGTCAGGAGCTGTTGAGCTTTTAGGGAAGGAGTCTCCAGTGTCAGAGGAGGATTTTTTTATGGTTTCTCTGAGATCACGTTAGAGCCTACAACATGACGTCAAGTAAACGTCTGAGCGCCATGACCATGCAATAACTACTACATTATTTTTATTTGAAACTCACAAGAGCTGATTTTCTTTTCATATCATCGTTTTCACTGTTTTATGTCTATTTTTCTGTCGACTTGTGTAAAGTGTCTTATTATTGTTAAAAGCAACACCATCAGCAGGACGTTTTGCACCCCGACGTCTCAGTCTAACCCTATATACTGCTCCAGGCTCAGCAGGAAATACAATGAAATTTCCCACGAGAGAGAGAGAGAGAGAGATTTATTTCTATCCTGTGTTTCCGGTCTCTGACACATGGAGGATATTCTGGATCACATGTGTGAACCATGGGCGGGCTCAAGCAGGCAAAACACAATATGTTAAACGATGATCTCATGTAAACAATCATTTGTACAATGTCCAACAAAATATAGCACAAGTGTCATACAAAACACACACACACAGAGAGAAAAAACTAAAAACACACACACATCGGTGTCAAATCCACAACAGAAATGTGACAATATCGAGATCGCGATCAATTCTCCAGAGTATCGCGCCCATCGTGGGTATCGGTACACCCTTCTCGGCTTCCGTAGAGAGTAAGTCATGGACGAGTTATGAAACATCCACGATGTGTTCTTTTTCAAAATCACAGCGCTTGCGATGACGTAGATGTGACATCATTAGACCACTGATGACCAGATAACTGAATTAATTAATTAATAAAAGCCACGCTGACATTTCCTTTAAAAGCACGTCGCTGAGCGTCCCACTCCTCTCACGACCACATTACCATTTATTAAGAATAAACAAATCAGTAAATAAAAAATAAGTTTTATCCGTTTGTAGTTACCCATAACGCAAGTATACCAAGTTCCCTCCCCTCACCACACTCCCTTTTTTCCTCTCTCCTGGACATCAGCGGTCTTACAAAGCGCCTGTTATGAAATCCTGCACTCGAGAGCCGGATCCTCTCCGACTTGGGAAACAGAGGGGTTTTTTTGTTTGTTCGTTTTTTTGCATAAAGACCTCTCCAAACATTTAGTCAGAATCAGAATCCAAACAGGCCGCTGGGAACGTCCCCTTTAAACCACAGGACAAGGAGAGGAGAACATTTATTAATTAAATAAATAAATAAACAAACAAACAAATAAATAAATAAATTTTTTATTTTTTTATTTTTTTTTTTAAAGACAGCCCACCACATCATAAAGTAAATAAAGTGTAAATGCAGGTGTGAGAATTTCCTGAGATTTTTGGTCTTCCCTTGGCAGCAGGTCCACACCCCGACCCCAAGCAGGTGACTCACGGTTGAATTTTTCATCCAGAATATGTACACTTTTTTCCCCCCGCCTGTTAATTGATCTTCAGAGACGTTAAATAAGGAACACCCCCCCCCACCCCCCCATTGTGTCCTGCTGTCCATGAAAATGAAGGAAATTCATAAATGTAATCCTCTCACCCCACAGCAGAGTGCCCACAATTACAATCACGAGTTCTACATTTTTATCCGCTTACAGTTACATTTTCCTGCTGTGCGTCCCGAGGGCTCTCGCATGGCCGAAAATGTACACACTGTTACCGGAGACTCCTTCCCTAAACAATGAATAAATTCCTTCCATCGTCTCAATCATACCGCCTAAAATACTGTTTTTCTTTTATTCGTTTACGTGTAATCTCTGCTTTATTTAAAAAAAAAAAAAAGGCTTCACTGACGCTGACGATCATCTAACACACTTCCGAACTTCACCTCTGCTGCTGCTGCTGTAACGAAACCTCACCGATATGGCGACTAGGATCCTGTCGAAAAGAGAAATAACGCAACATCAGTCGGCTTTTCCTGTCAGACAGTGCGGTTCGGCGTGGCTCGCTAAACTAGCCACACTTTCGTAGTTTCCTGGGATAAGTGGGCGGAGCAAGGAACAGTACCCTTCACCGATTGGTCGAACCCGGCGGTGCCCGACACATCCTGATTGATGAGTCTCACTCAAGCGAGTTTCCTCAGGGACACCATAGTGACCCCAGGACACCAGACATCCACCATCTTATGGGCCAGATCCTAAAATGGCTTCCTGTTCACTTGTTTTACGCCCTACGTAGGGTACAACGCGAAGCCTCTGTACTTCTTACAGATTCAGCTGAAGCGTAAAAGAGGGGTTTGTTTCATTTTTACTCATGATGACAGTTTCTTTAAAACATGATGGATTTAAAAAGAATAAAATAAAATAAAAAAAAAAAATAAAAAAATAAAAAAATAAAAAAAAAAAGACACCCTCGAGTTGGGCCGTGCCATAAATAACAGAAAGGAGATAAACGGTCTCGTTTTGTCTACACTAGTCCACTTGATGCACACTTCATGAGGGGAAGTTGAGTAGGCCAGGAAAAACAGGAAGGATCCGTTTCTTGGGTTTAAATGATGTTATTAACACGCTAACAGACAGAAACCGCAGTGGGGGGATAAAAAGGTTCCACCGAGACAGACTCCCTGACTCCCAGCTGGGAGGAAAAAAAAAATGAAATAAATAAATAAATAAAATAGCACCTCTCTCTAAACGTCTGTGAGGTGGAAGACGTCTCTGAAACCTCCAGATCTTCACCGAAGCCTGAATCTGCTCACAAATTATTCACCTCCATCTCTGGTGGGGGTTTAAAAGCTGCGTGCGGCTCAAATCCCCATCTCTGTGGGAACGGGAATAATCCCAGGCATGTTTACAGACACTGAGGACTAAACACACACACACACACACACACACACACACGGGAACCATCAGGAAAGGACTAGGCGAGATGAGAGAGGAACGTCACCGCTCAATCATCAGTAGGATCAAAGGTAGCTAGCGATGAGCCTGATTGGCAGTTACGTTGTTAATTACAAACCCAGTCTCCTTTGTGATGTGAAAAAATTTAATTGTTCAGGAAACTAACGCAGGCAGCTTTCTCTACCAAACGCTCTTTATCTACCACCTTCTTCTGGCCAAATCCTAAATCAGAGTCTCTCTTCACACGGGGCACTATCACAGCAAGTTAGCTTTCAGGTCGGCTCTTAATTGGTTTAGCAACAGATCCGACGAATCCGAGAGGCCTCAGTGTTCCGGGCGTGCTCAGAACCCCGTCCTGAACGTGTCGGCCAAGTGTCACGTCAACTCATGGAAATAAACCAGAAGTTAAAGCTGCTCGAGTTATATATATATATAAAATTGAAAAACCCCCACTAAGGTCCATAAAAGTGCTCCCCAAGTACTGTACACATGACAAGCAGCGTAACGACCAACATAAATAGGTA
>JAQMCW010000032.1:599681-615922 GCA_030068335.1 Chrysichthys cranchii | reverse complement strand
AGAGAGGTCAGGACCGGGGTAAAGGTCAGGACCGGGGTAGAGAGGTCAGGACCGGGGTAAAGGTCAGGACCGGGGTAGAGAGGTCAGGACCGGGGTAAAGGTCAGGACCGGGGTAGAGAGGTCAGGACCGGGGTAAAGGTCAGGACCGGGGTAAAGGTCAGGACTGGGGTAAAGGTCAGGACCGGGGTAGAGAGGTCAGGACCGGGGTAAAGGTCAGGACCGGGGTAGAGAGGTCAGGACTGGGGTAGAGAGGTCAGGACCGGGGTAAAGAGGTCAGGACTGGGGTAAAGGTCAGGACTGGGGTGGAGAACGCTGAGAAGACACAGCAGGTCGCACTTCAAGTAGGACCAAGGTCTGATTTACTGAGCAGTAGAATGAAGAGTTTGTTAAACAGTGTGACAAAGTTTATTTCTAAGGGTCAGTCACAGAGTTAGAGAGAGAGAGAGAGAGAGAGAGAGAGAGAGAGAGAGAGAGAGAGAGAGAGAGAGAGAGAAAGGCTCCTAAATTGACTGGCAGAAAGGTTACTTTCGGGGTCGGCCATCAGCACTATTGAAAATGTCACCGAAATGAGGGGGACAGTTTCTATTCAGTGGCACGGAGCAAGCTCGCTGGCCGCTCGTTGCCTTAAAGTCGTATATAATTGCTGAAGTCCCACAAGTAAATAAAAAGGTGACATTTCATGCCTCGTCCGGGTCCCGAATGCTAAATCAGCCGCTGGCCTCAAATGTCAAGGTGGAATAATTTGAGCTGCTATTCCTGACTCAGAGTTTCCCTTTTGGCCAGAGAAAAACCCCAAAGGTCAACGCGTGCGTTTGACTCCCGTCGTGTCGCCGGCTCGTGCAGCGAATTCAGCGATCGCAAATAAGGAGTCCTCAGGAACTTGTTGAAACATGCAAAGGAGGATTTAAACAGCTGAACACGAGCATCGCCCAACAGCTAGGATTAGGAGACGGACACGTTAGACTCCCTGTGGGCGGAGGGCTTCCTGACGTGCCGCTCTGATTACCAGCCGCTTCAGCAAAGCAGTAAATCCACTCTCAACAAACTCGTACATGCAATGCACATTAGCTAGCTTTACGCTAGCTCTCTCTATCTGTCTCAACGCTAACCATGCTAACTGCTAGATAGATGACGGATTTATACCGTAAAGTGCTTCACAAGGCATTAACATACAACACAATGAAACTACATACATAAAATATGTACCTGTACCCTACAGACATCGACAAACCAAGTTCGACAAACAGTGGGGGATTTGTGAGGAACGACTATGATCGATGGTTAGCAAGTTAACTAGCTTGGTTTCTGGCTTTATTTGATATGAAATGAAGTTAAACGTTAAAAAATATTAAAATGAAGTAAATATTACCTTAAAATCTGGTAAAAAAGTAAAATAATGAAAAAGAAAATTTGTATAAAATTGTATTAAATAAAGTAAAATAAAAAAGGGACTGAGTTACATAAAGCAAAAAAAGAAGGAAAGTCAAATTAAATTCAAGTAAAGTCGAATAATATTAAGTCAAGTTAAGCTAAGTTTTAAAAAAAGCACACACACACTGTCCTGATGTCGTGATTTCCATCCCGAGACATGACACACAAGTCAAGCTCATGTCAAGCGTTTGTGTAGTATTAACATCTGGCCACACAGTGAGTGTAATAAACACTCTGACACTCGCTAGATTAGCCTGACTAGCACTCTGTTAGCTTATTCTGCTTAAACGTTGCACGTGTGATTAACAAACACACCCTTAATGTGCTTTGATTGCTGAATGATGGCGAGCTTTGGGGATAATTAGGCAGGAAATGGCGGCCTGGGGAGGCGGCTGGAGCGCAGCGGGGTGTGGTGTTAGCGCAGGTCAGCGGCGCTCAGCTTCACTCCACGGGATAATTATTTATGCACAGCTTCGTTTGAGGCCGCCGATTGTGGAGACGCTGTAGATTCAGCAAATTAGTCGAGAGCCAGTTAATTAGGTATAATGATATTTTCAGAGAGCGAGCGAGCGAGCGAGAGTGAGAGAGAGAGAACAGTAATGTGCATGCTAACAGCTAACCTTCTCCATACGTTCAAATCCACTTAAAATAAACGTACGCTCTTGAAGATTCTGGAAACGAATGATGAACGTTTATGCAAGAATTTTCTCAACAGAGTGACGCAGGTAGTGTTCGGAAATGAGAAAAAGAAATACTCAAAAACGTGAGGTGGTGAGGGGACAAAATATGTGTATATATATAAATCATTTCAGGATATATTAAGACATTTCAATGCTTCACTATAGATCTCATGATATTAAAAAAAAATGTAAACGTGCCAGCAGCAACAGAAATAATAAATAAATAAATAAATATTTCTAAAACAATAAGAAAAACTGTTCAGTTATTTAAAAACAAATACTTAAGACTCGAGTTGTTCTATTTTATTAGAATCTCGATTTTTTTGTTAAATAAAAAAAACCCATATCAATGATTTTAATGCATACAACACACATTTTATTGTTTATCTAAAGATGAAATTATTCCGAATTATTAATTAATTAATTTAAAAAACATTTTAACATTTTTAAAAAATAAAAACAATAAAATATCTACAAATGAAACGGGCGAAAAGACAGCAGGAGTAGACGACATCATGATAATCATGATACTGTGTGTGTTTTTTTTTTTACATTATATTTTTAGAAAATAAATTAGAGACCGACAGTGTTCAGTACTTTTTCTCATATATAAACATATATATTTGACATTAAACAAAGAATCAAATTTTATTTTTAATGTCAAATATCTTTTTTTTTTTTTTTATAATACTACACTATTGTTTTGCTAGCAGTTTGTTAGCAAAACTATGTATGGCGACAGCGCGAGAATGAATCTTAAAAACTCATGTTCTGATGATCTTTATTTTATATGATTTTATAATTACAATTATTTATTTATTTAAATCAGAGAAGCGTACTGTGACATAATTTATCAGGATTAGATCTCCACATCGTGGTCAGATAGAACCTGTCCGTCGGTGTTTCCTGCAGATCGACACACACGTACGCCGTACAGCGTTGGAACGTTTCAGGTGAACTACCTGCGGTTGGATCTCGCGAGTGAACCCGAGACCGGCTTCACAGACATTCCGCTTCTCTCCACACGCAAGTTGTGCATGCTCCCTGAACTCACGTGCGGGCAGAAACGTGTGCTTTTTAAAGCCTAGTCGTGTTCTCCTCTTCAAAAGCAGCCATTCAAAGCAGTTCCTCACCGACGCCGCTGCTTCCTGGAGGAAGCCCAGAACTTCCACGCAGATCTAAAGAAAGAACACCTCGACACGAAATCTTTTATTTAGTTTATTATTTCAGTGGAAAACAAGAAGTGGGACAGAGCTCGCTGCGTGTTTACGCTCGGCGTGAGCGTCTCCGTGAAGCCTGGGAGATGACATCACCGTATCTTTGGGCCCCATGGGGGTGTACACACACTTCCCCACGTTTTGAAGCCAGGGTTATGACAGAAAAACCTGAAAATCGGACCGTACCACTTATTTTACCTGGTTTTTGTCTAACAGTATAATACGGAGAAATACGGCGCTCGTCACAGAGCGTTGGAGGATTCCGGATTCTGATTGGTCAGGACGTGTTGAGTGTTTCTATAACGGCAGCAAATTATAGATATGCTGAAGGTGTTGAAGAAATTTACAGAAGGAGTTTCCAGCGTCAGCACCAAGAGCTACACCATAAAAAGTTTCGCATAATCGCTTCTTGGAGATGATGAACTTTAACGATAATGCTAGCTGGCTAAAGCTAAGGTTAGCTGGCTAAAGTTAGTGCACCGTCACAATGAGGGCAAAATTCTACAACATATTGGAAAATAACTGACTTCGACCACAAGACGCTTTTATAAACCTGTTTCAATTTCATCTTTTGATTCCCAAAACAAGGTTAAAGAAACATTAACGGTCAGCAGCAAGCTGCTTGAAGACAAATGTTTGCACGCTCTGGTGATGTTATTTGAAACACGCGGAGTTGTGATTACTCGTATTTTTGGAGGTGACGTCTGAAGCCATGCTGAGCCGAGCCAGATTCAGCAGCTGCATCAACACTCCTGCGAGCGGCGCGGCTCGGCTCGGGCATGCGGGCGGGGATTAAATCTGAAAACAAGCCCTGCTTTGTGGTCGGGTTGAGCGAGGGCAGCTGGTGGCACCGATGACTCCGTTTGATAAATGGTAAACGCTGATGGAGTTGGGCGGAGCTTGGCCTGTGAACTTACAGCTCAGGAGGAGCGCTTTCACACAGGGAGGGGCGAGACGACAAAAACATCACATCGCCACTCTGAAACGCTCATCATCCATCACGAGATACGGGCTTTACACTTCTGTAGAGCTGCATTAAAAAAAATAAGAAATAAATAAAATACTAAACGAAAATAAACTCCCCTCATGTTCTATACAGTACTGATTTAAAAACTTTGTTAAAAATGTACTTTTTGGGGGGGGGGATACCTTTTTAAAATATTTTTATACTTTAATGTTAATATTTCATTTTTTTAAAATCCTTCTAAAATGTTTTTTTTTTAATATAAAACTTTTAATAAGGAAAAAACCCAACAACTCAGAGCCAGTTTTCATATTTTAAAATTCTCTCTCTTTAACCAGAGAGAGGAAATTCTAAAATAAAATAAAATAAAATTAAATTAAATTCTATTAATAGACAATAAATAATGTATAATAAAACCACATACATTTTATACAGATATATACACACGTGATCTCAGACAATCGCACTAGCATGGTGATGCGTCGTTTGTGGCTCGTCTTGAGTGGGCGTGTAGCGCCTGTTCTCATGGGCGTGGCCTGCCTAGAGTTTGGAAACAGTAGCATCTTGTAATGTCTACACGCACATTTGTGTTTTGTTTTTCTCATCGTTGTATTTCTGACAAATGACAGACAGAGAGAGATTATGAGGACGACGCACTCCTCGAACAATGCTTTGTTTAGTTAGTTAGCTAGTTTATTTAATCCTGTGTAATATGAAGCCAAACCAAAATAACTAGCAAACAAATCAAAAGGATCAAAATTGTGCTCAGGGTCGGAGCAACAACAACACTAAGATCAGATCAACACCACATGACCGATATTTAACGATCATGCATTTTCACGTGTTTTGTGCTTCGTAAAACAATTACGCCAGATTATCAGCGCCTCCTCCACCTTTCTCGGTATCCTGGCCTGGACGTCCTCTTCAGTTCCACCTGCTTCCCTTCGCACTGTATGGGTCGTGAAAAATAAAACTGGTCAAGCAAAAGGAACGCAGAGAAGCCCATAAGCATAAAAAGTGAGGAATAAACATTAAGCGTGCTGATTAATCTCTGCCGGCCGTGCCCGCAGGGGAGCCTGATCGCCATGGAGACGTTTTCCAGCACGTGCTGAAGGCAGGTCGGACTCACCTGACCCCGGCTCATCAGGAAGGTGTCTCATCTGCTCTAAATGAGACACCGCATAATTGGCTCTTGATCCAAAACGACCTTCATACAAATGACTACATAATCGCTGGAATCCGAACCGACGCTCGTGTCCTTCGTTAGAACGTGGACGACTTTATCTTCAGCCAGCAGAAAGTAACACGAATTTTTCCCCAATTCACAGTAGAACTGTGGGCGGGACAAAACAACCACCACCACCAATCATCTTGTGTTATGTCATGTCTCCGCCTCTGTTCCCACCGAGGCATGCAGGTTTGAATAAACACGGCTGCCCGAACATGGCCTCGGGCTCCTCGACTGCACGTCAACATCTCCATGGTTGTTTTTGGAGTGCCATTTTCACAAGCCAATCAAATCCTTGTGGGTTCAAAGAAAGTCCCGCCCACTCACTCACCCACACCTGGAGCAAATTTCAGCTCATCTATCTGTACGTTACAAGTGAAAACAAAGCTCCAACAATGCATCGATGGGCAACGCTAAGTGGGCGGGGCAAGCATGGCAAAGCTAAGTAGAGTTTTGGCAGCGTGGTGTGGTGCTTGCTAATGGTAGCGAAGATCGATGCGAGCGTGGTTCGGTGGTTATTTTTAAGCAAGCATGGGTGGTTTCACGCAAAAATTGATTGCACTGGAAACCACGCCAACCAGCAGGAACTCGATACGCAAAATGGCCGACGAGCGTCCCGACTGGAGAGAGATGAAGGGGGAAAAAAAAACAAAAACCCACCAGCACACTGTTGTTGTCAAACAGATCTGTTGAAGATAAAACCATCCTCCAAGCTTCTCTGCGAGTCCTCAGTGTTTCATCGGGACCTGAAGATCAAAGAGAGCCTCTCAGGGTCAGAGTTCGCAGACGCAGGTGTCTGTCAAGACCAGATTGGAGGTTCTCCGTGGCCTGGGGGAGGTCATGTTGTGCATGATGCGATATTTGCGCGGCGTGCGGGACGTATCGACGGCATTGATCTCAGACGCCTCAAAAAGAGCTCTTGGTGTTGCCGAGGAGAAGAAACAAGAACCCTGCGTTCCACTTTCGAGAAGAGGCTCAGCAGCGAGGTCGGCTTCTCGGCAACCTCTCATTACCAATTCCAGGAGGTTTCTGAGATCTTCTCTTCTAGGAGCAGGAGGAGACAGGAGTGCAGGCTTCCATGAATGAGATCAAAAGAACCCCAGATGCATATCTATAAAAAAAAATATTATAAAAAATAAAATAAGCGCGCTTGCTTTCATGATGTTGGGGCAAAAAAAAGCTTTCTGAACTGCAGAGAGATCGTACAGAGCTTTAAAAGTCCTTGTTTGATATCAGAAGCTGGAACAAACACACGGTTCCTGCTGCATGTTTACTCAAAGCAAATCGACATATTCAAAATATTCAGACCTTTCATGCTTCATGCTTGAAGTCTCGTGCGCTTCTATTCATCTGAAGCGACCGGGCGCGTCGCGAGCATTTCCATACGTCCCAAAGACCCGTGTGCTTCCATCAAGGAGACAAAAACAATACACACGCTTTTGTGTTGGGGTGAAAATGTGTTTCAAGTTTAAATCACTTCCTTTGTGCTCGAAAGTCACAGATTTTAGAAGAACTGTGAAGGCTTCAAGCTATGGAGTGTCGTGTTCGTGACATTAAAAATGCCTCCTCGAAGGCCAAGTGTTCTCCTTAATTACTTGGCACATCATCAGATCTGAGACTAATAAATAATAATAATAATAATTACCATCTCCTCGACGATGCGAAACCCTTTTTAAAACCCCAAGGAGCGCTCCAGTCCAGTGGGTGGCAACGGAATCTCAAATTGTTGGTCTTTCCAAAGACGCTTTTTGCGTCCGGACACAAACAGTGTACCAGATATGTCTGTGTACATGTGGGCGGGGCCTGGGTGCGACTTATTGTTCAGTAAATTGTCACTTATGAGCGTAAAAGCTTTGGTGCTAAACCCAGCACCGATTTGAACCCAACAAGATCGATTTCCAAGCATTACGTCAACCTCGATCCTCAAACCTCGAGCGGTCACCAATAAGTACGTCTTATGAAAAAAAACCACGGAATTGGATCTCGCTCGGAGATGTGACATGTTCATTAATTTAAGCTTACATATTGTGACATTTCCAGCCTTTGTACCCGCGAGAGAATCCAGCTTCCTTGCTTTGATGTCTATTTTCCCTCTCGCTAAATGTCTCAGCGCTATTAATTGACAATATTTGCTAAGCAAGCGAGAGGCAGAGATGTGCAGGAAAGGAAAGTGTTGCGCGCATAGCTCGGAGGTGACAGCGAGAAGCAGGCTGTTAACATGGTAATGTGCCTGCGCGGCGCTGCACTGCTGCAACACGTCTTTACAATGTCAGGGAGAAGCCGGCGTGATCGAGACTGGCGCCAGCGCGCAAAGAGCCATTAGCCCGTCTCAAACTGACATATCCCCATCTTGTTATTGCGGACTGATGCAACCAGAATGCAACTCTATCATTTCTCAGAGTCGCAGCTCTCGTTGTGGTGCTAATCAGCGGTAGGGGACCTCGTCTCGTTCGGTGGGGGGTCTGCGCGGGTTCGCAGCTTCTCCGAGACGAGGACTCCGTGTTTAATCAAAGAGCAAGTCGCTCAGGATTCCCGTCCCTCAGCGGGCGTACCGTGGCTGTCTCAGAGAGCGGGGGAGTTGTGTTGTACAACCTGGAGATCACCTCCGTCCACAAGGAGGACAGGTAACACGCAGGAGCTGAGAAAGAGGTGTAGACCGGGCCAAATTGCACGACACCCCAGAGCGTCCTCTGAGACAGACATTTCTAGAAGCTCGTTCATCACGCGCGCTCGGAAACTCCGAGGGGAAGACGAGTGTCAGGGAAAAGGCCGCTGCGGGTTGGAGACGGGAGGAAGCAGTGGGTCTCTTCCGTTCTCTGGTCTGGTCTGGTCTAAAGATACGCTCATTAAGGGTGTGAGAGAGCTGGAAGTGACAGGAAGGGAGAGCTAGTCATGACAAGTCTCACCGTCTAAAAAAAGGTTAGAGGACTCAAAAGCAATATCTCACCTCGCCCTCGCTTCAATTTGCCTCATGCCGGTCCCGTCAATATTCCCGCCTCGGAGATCGTAACAGCGCTGCGCTGTTGAACATAAATGAGGCCTGAACATGAAGCAGGCGGATATTTAAAGTATACTGATGGACTTCCATCAGAGACTGGAATTCAACGGTGATTGGTTTACACGACTTTTGAGATTCACCGAAATCGACACAATCCTGACAGTCGTGTCGTGAGCTGGAGAACACAGACGAGCGTTTTCTCCCCCACAGAGGATTCCTCAGCCGCTCCTGTCCACCAGGACGATATCCTACATGCTGGAATGTCATATATTTTTCGAGAGTTACATCATATGTACGTGTTTGAGGTGAGGCCGGAGGCACCGGTGGGGACGGAGGCCGCCCGATTGTCACTGGGAGACATCTGACACATCAGCAGGGGAGATAAAGTGATTTTACAGGTTCGTCCGGATGGAGACGATGTATAAAGTTGCAATTTTTAAAAAAATTTCCTTTCAACACCTTCAGCTCGCACAAATTCCACCCCCTTCCCCTTAAACAAAGAAAGTAATGGTGAAAGTGTGAGCATGATGAGACACACTGCACTCCTGTCCTGTTCTAAAGTCATGTCAGCCTTTAAGCTTCATCAGTAGAGTTGTTTTCTCAGCAGCTCGACTGGTTTGAGGAGACAGTGGGATCCTGCACCTGTCGGTTGGTGGATTTTCTCTCTCTTTCTTTCTATCTTTCTCTCTCTCTCTCTGTATTTGCTTGTGTTTCATTCATTTCCCTGACAGCAAACCTCACGGAACACAAGCCAGGCCTCGACATCTGGGATCTAAAAACCTTGTGGTTTTTTTTTTTTTTTTAACCTCATCTAAAAGAATAAAATGGCCGGAGGGCGTTTGCAGGGGGACGTTTGTCTAAGCGCAGAGTTCATATGAAAAGAAAATGAGGACTACTTTTGTTATCAAACTGCCTATGCAAAAACGCAACGTCGATTCGTTGTCTCAGGCTTCGCACACGCAAATGGCAAATCTATTCAAAACAAGTTTGGCAGAACAGCTAATGCGGAGCGAACGTGTGGACCAGCACACACTGGTATGACAATGACTAAACGTCTGAGGACAGGCAAAAAAGAAACGATGCAAATGGTGGGCTAATTCGCTTCGGCTTTCTGTTCGGCGTGAAGCTTGTTGTTTACCCTTGACTCGGACGCTAGCACTGGAGGCTCCTTCCACACAGGAACGTGTCCTTACGGAAGGAAACAGATTTGAGCAATCCGTGCTTATATGGTGTAGGAGGAAAGGGGCTGTTACTATGGAAAGGAGAACGCATTGAACAAGTGCAGTAATAACAACCACCACCCTGGGATTGCAGGAAATTAATCCGCACTGTAATGTACGCTCGAATAACGGTTCTGCCTGAGAACCCCTGGCCTCCTTCCACTCGTTCTGCAAACTCCATATCAGTCTGTTTGGGATCCGTCATCAGGAAACAGCGTTACGCAGTTCTGCTGATGAGGCTTTTTCCTTTCCAACCCCCCCACCCCACCCCCCACCCCCCACCATGAAACCTGGCTTGCAGAGATACGGACCCTCGGCTGTGGAAGGAGCCACGCTTCTCTCAGAAGCGGCACTCGGGGTCTTATCTGAGGAGGAGGAGGAGGAGGAGGAGGTGGGTGCTTATCATCCTGAGCTCTGGAGAATGTCCTGGCTGGAAATCAAACAGCAAGGCCGTGACTAACCTGATTAGGCGTGTCAGGGGCAGGAGTTGGGCCCGTCCTGGATCAAGTGAGTGTCGAAAGAGAGAGGGAGATTATCCAGCCTTATTAGACGAGGAGGAGGAGGGACGAGGTGCGAAAGAACAATCTTGCTTTTGTCCTGTTTGAGACGCCACCTGGAACGGCGAGGAAAGCTCCAGCCAGAGAAACGCGCGAGGAATCCTGTCCGACCAAGAGGCGAGCGTAACTCCAGCTTACGTCACACGGCACAACCTGCAGTCCGGAGATCATAGAAACCCTGTGGGTTTCTGCAAAGAAGAGACGCATGTTTAATTGTTCCAGAAGGAGTCTCCAGCGTCAGAGGTGAAGGAGTAGCGTCGACAGGACAGGCCGGCGAGAGAACGACGGTTTATAGCTGCTACAGACCTTGGTGTGGACGCAGCTGACTTGAACAAGAAATCATTATATACACAGGCATATATTTTTCGAATTGCTTGGTTTCTTCCCTTGAAGTTTAAAGTCATTCACGTTGTAAAGAATCTTTTTGCAAATGCATGATGGGCAACTAGTTAGCAAACCGATAGATTATATACAGGACATGACGTTTTCCTGATGATCGTCCGAACTAATCAGCACGAATACAGAACTCTCGCTTCTTGCCAGGTCCCGACTCAAGCCCGAGCCCGTCTCTGGAGCTAATTCGTGTTAAAATACCATCACGGTTGTTCCTTGAGAACTAGCGACGCTCGCGTCTCCCTGTAAAACGGTACAGATCTGAGCCTGAGGAGCATGTGCATACATGATGAAAAGGGTTCTGTCATTTTCCTCCGCTGCTTTTGTCTGACTAGATAAACTCCAGGCGGGAAAATGGAAATGAATCCTTTTCGGCGAGAAGCCCGTCGGCCTCTGTGGACTCGGAAATCCTGAGATATCGTTCATTAAATATACGGCGACCTAGAAACGGTTTTCCCCCCCTTTTTTTTTTGGAAGAAAAGAGGATTTTTTTCGCTTTACGCCGCACCTTGTGCTGCATCATCACAACGCCATGCACTTATTTATTTCATTTCTTTGTTCATATTCGTCATTAGCAACGTGTTGGTTTTTAGATAAACAGCATCACTGACAGCTCGTCTTCCTCTGAAAAGAAAAAAAAAAAGCACCCATGTCTCCAGCAGCACTGGAGGATTGTGGGTAACTCCTGTCAGCGCTGGCTTGCCTATATGATCCAACTTCTTTTCTTTTTTGTTCTTTCCATCCTAGAAGAGACACTACGTTCCTGTGAGAAGGAGCACGAGCTGCAGTGACGGTGTTGACGTTAAATTAACTGAAGATGTCAGGAGAGTCCGGGAGCAGCGCCACAACACGTGACAAAACACGACGCGTCTCTCGACAGGGCGCGCTTCAACTTCCTCTTTTCTTATTCTGTCTCTTCGGGATCGTTTCCCTCTTCTTTTTTTTTTTTTTAAACGGTGTTAATTGTTTGCCACCAATGAGCCAAAAATAAGCGCTGGTTCATTCATTAGTAATGATCACGACAAGAGCGAGGAATTCTGCAGGAACCCACCACACCCTTAATGACCGTGGAGGTCTTTTTACCCCACACACGTCACGTCCGCTTGTACTCGGGAAGGTCAAAGGGCAACAGAACGATCTCACGGAACCAGTGTGAGCATCACTCTCTCAGGGACGTGAAGAACACGTGGAGATGGGCGTCGCTTACAGATTGTGATGTCACCACCATGAGACAACCGACATGGCATTCAGAACTGTCAGAAAGAGCTCCGGGAGCTTCATCAGACAGGATTGGGTTTCTTCTGATCCGAGTGGGCGGGTCTTCAGTTCACGTGTACGACACGCTCCACCTGCTTCGTAGGTCACGTGACTAACATGTCTTCAGGAAGTCCATTGCTTACCTAAAATCTCCGATACGCCCTTTTAATATCGGCGTCCTCTATATGTCACTGTTCCGCTTTTAGACGACACAAAAGTGCGAGCACTTCCTGTAGCGTCTTCGTACCGAGGGGAAAAATAAAAAGAGACACAGTGCATATGTTCACCAAGATGTGGATATGTACATAAATATGGAGTCAGTTACAACAATCCCACAGATGCTGCAGGGCTGATCACATTACGCCATGTACAAACTCCACCACACGTACAACCAATCCCCACAGAGATCATCTCTGACTTGGTCGGCTTTATGATCCATAACACGCACTCCAGACTTCTGTGGATCTCGCTCCTTCTCCAAACGAGTCCCGGAACGCTCGTTTGTTTTCCCAGTTAAACACAAATTAAACAAAGTAGACGCGTCGGAATGGCAGACGCAATTAGCCCTCGCGATCAGTCGGATCCGCGGATGACTATCCGTCTTCGGACCCGCATTTAATTTCACCCCCATTACGCCCTCGTAACGCCATTACGGCAAAGCAAATGGCGTAACTTATCTTCAATTAGTCAGAGTTGTTGGTCATTAGGCCGGCGCGGGACGGAGAGCCGAGTGCCACGGGGCCTCGTGTCCGCGCTAATTAGACAGCTTAGTGTTACGGTGGCTAAGCGCGTCTTCGGTCACATGCTAGAGTGATTAAAGTGTAACGCAGTGCAAGTCTGAAGCTCCGGTTGAGGGAATAATCCAAGCTTGAGGAGCACCAGAAGGTCACTTTCAGAAGCCCTGACACTGAGGACTCCTCTTAGGAACATTGCAGGAAACTGAACCATATCGATGATTCTTAATCAGTTCTCCATAGAAACGGTTTCGAAGGAAACCCACAATGCCATTTTCCACTCGAAATTGGGTGGAGTAACGTTCACGAGGGACACATTTTGGCCGCGGCTCGGAATTTCAGTTCATTCCAGCATTCTGGTGGACGTTTCCTTTGCAGATGCGTCATACGTGTTTTTGATTCACATGAGCTTTTTAAACATCCAATCACCGAGCGAGTCGCCACACAGACGGACGTCCTGACCGAGCGCAAAACTGGTTTTCTCCCAGGACCGTTAGAAGCTTTCAACCAATCAACCGAAAACGACAACAAAAAACAAACCCAAAACAAACATGTCCAACTTGCCCAAGTCGTTCAAAGTCAAAGGCGTAAATCCAGAACACATGTGAGGGACCGGCGCCCCCTTCACCACTGATGGATCCCGCGAATCCCAGAGCGCACAGCGACGACGGAGGGGTGTGCAAGGATTAGATAAAGATGTGAAGGACGCCGGTGTGAGGCACCAGGGCCACCCGGTTGAAAAAATCCCCACACACACGTCTGTATTTATGGCTTTGTGGGGAGCTCCCGTTCATTCCAACAGGCTCCCCCTAACCGTGACGCCCCTAACCGAGCCAACCCTGACCGTAACCAAGGAACCAAACAACAGACAAGACTTTGGGCTGTTTCAGCTTATTTTTGACAGGTTTCAAAATTGGGTTTTTCCTTGTGGGGACAGGACAAATATCGCGGCAAGGTAAAAATAACCGACTTGTATCACACTGTGTCCCCACAGTGTATTAAAAACATGGTCCCCACACACACACATCGTTGTATTCAGGTTCCTGCCAAGTCATTTCCCTACAGAGCCAACCACTGCAGCTTTAAACACACACACACACACACACACACACACACACACACACACACACACACACACAAAAGATTCCCACAGAGGAACAGACAGGAAGCAACACATTGGCCGAAACTTTGGTAATGTGATTTTGTGCGTGGCGAGGGACGCGCCCCTCCTTCCTTTCATTAGAGCAATCGGAACCCATTTGCGCCTCATGGAAATCAGTTTGGTTATGGACGTCCACAGAAAGCGAAGGACGTCTCCAGCCTGATTTTGCCAATCACTTTTTCCACGCAAGAATGTCCTGACAAACAGAGCACTTTATGTATCCTAAAGGAAAACTCAACAATAAAGTGTCGCGTCCAGCGAGGGACTTCTTTCAGTGCGCCCTGCGTACACTTCCTCCAAACTCATCACCGTTCTGTTCATCACAGCAAACAGAATACACTTCCGCTTCAAGGGGATCCAAGTTCAACGTTACTGACAAACTCTTTTCCGTCTCTTGTCGGCGTATTCGTCGCCGGAGCTTTGTTCTTTCATCCGGTTTCATTTTTTTGTGCGTTTTCCCTCTTTTAGTTTGTTCGTTGAATTTGTCCACAGCCTGCTGGTTTGTGTTGGAGCTCAGGGCCCGGGTTCGAACAGGGCACGTTTCCTCTTGGCCATGATCACCAGGGCATGATGGGTGCTCTCCTGCTGACTTTTCCACAATCGTAAAGTGGCCTTGGGTTTTTAGAAAGGTGCTTGATAAATGAAACCTCTTCTTCTTCTTCTTATTGAAAGCGAAGAATCTGTCCGTCTCCATTATTCCCCCAAGCTCATCCCTGACCAAATATGAGCGCCATCTTGACATAGAGCGAACGCAAGCTCTTCATTTACTGTAAAGACAAACCTGCGACGATGAAGCATGTAAACGCAGTGCACATATAAACCAGCCCTGAGAAGCGGCCTTTGTTTATGAGCCTGATATCCCTGAGGGAAGCCTGACAGAAGCTCTCCACACAACGCTATTTGCAGGAATGAACTTTCAGCACCTCCAATAAGCTGGCGAGTTGGCAGTGGTGGAGCTTCAGGTCATCTCCAGATCACAGCCTTGATTTTTTTTTGTTGTGGTTTTTTCCCCCCGTTCTCCAAAAGCCAGTCTCCCGCTCTATGCATAATGTATGTGAATCTTCTTCAGCAGCAATAAACGCTCGAGCCACCCTCTCGGTCCGGAACAATTCCCCTTTTGCAGTGTTTACCCAGAACAAATAAGCATTTTTATATTCACTTGCACGCCGACATTGACCTGTCAATCTGTCCCTGCGCGGTCCCCGCCGGAGCGAGGTTTTTCATGAAGCTGCCAATTAAACAGCAATCTCAGCAGTGCAGCAGGGGGACGGGAGGGGAAGTGGACCCCTGGAAAGATGCACCGACAGGCGGGGGGGGGGGTCCAACTGTTTGTTTAAAATTAATTGATGACGTGTCTGGAGGTCTCAGATGCGACACGCTGTCGTTCAGGAGCAAACAAGCACACAGGGCCTAAGCAGCCATTAAATATGAACATGAGGCATCAAAGACTGACGAGCAGCCTGTCAGTCGGAGAGACGCGTCATTTCCTGAAGCACTCTTCACTCAGGTTGCTTCTTCACCAGGTGTCGGTAAAATCAGGGGAATCCTGCACCATCCTCCTTGAGGACGCCATTCTCCCTCGTGCCATTTCACACCGTCCCTGTGGACGGAGATCAGAGTCGCTTAAAGATTCCAGCTCAGACAGGCGTCCCTGCTCGGTGACGCTCTGCTGACAGCAGGAAGTGTGTGGGATTCTCCGGAGACGCCTCGTGTGGTAAACCAGATGCTGGGGACCGAATCCCTAGACGTTGGACAGACAGGAACACCTTGCAAGCACAGGTTTCGGTGTAGCAGGATGACATTAATGTGGCCACAGGCTCAGAAAATGAAGTCCACATGCTACAGCCTGCTGTCTAGGCTTTAATAAGGAAACCCCCACATATGGCCGTCCAACACAGAGCGTAGGAGCTCTTTTTAAAAGGTCCGTTTATTTTCAACCGTGTTTTAGCAAAAGTTCCAGCTTAACTACCATCCCAAATACCCCACGGTGTACACGAATGCATTTCTGATGTACAGATATGATCCATCCCCCAGTCCCTTTCACAGACTTTGCAGTACAGCAGTCCTTCGTCTCTCGTGGGGTTTACGCTCCAAAACTTCTCGCGAAAGACGAAAATCCGCGATACCCGGACGCCACGGACAAATGCTTTTTTTTATAGTTTAAGCCCTAAATGATCCTCCCCCACCCTTTAAACACTTTCTAGACACAATTACATACATAAAGAAAACATTTGTGAGCATATAGCGAGGTGAATTCTGTGTTGAATTCGTAGAAACATCATATTTATAGCGAGTAAATACAGTGGGATGCGAATGTTTGGGGAACCTTGTTAATCTTCATGATTTTCCTGTATAAATCGTTGGTTGTTACGATAAAACATTACAGTTAAATATATCATA
>JAQMCW010000032.1:551947-574786 GCA_030068335.1 Chrysichthys cranchii | reverse complement strand
GCCTCCTTCACCAAGACCAACACACAGAGGCCACGCCTCCTTCACCAAGACCAACACACAGAGGCCACGCCTCCTTCACCAAGACCAACACACAGAGGCCACGCCTCCTTCACCAAGACCAACACACAGAGGCCACGCCTCCTTCACCAAGACCAACACACAGAGGCCACGCCTCCTTCTCCAAGACCGATGCACAGAGGCCACGTCTCCTTGTCCGAGACCGACGCACAGAGGCCACGCCTCCTTCTCCGAGACCGACGCACAGAGGCCACGCCTCCTTCTCCGAGACCGACGCACAGAGGTCACGCCTCCTTCTCCGAGACCGACGCACAGAGGTCACGCCTCCTTCTCCGAGACGGACGCACAGAGGTCACGCCTCCTTCAAGACCAACACAGAGGCCACGCCTCCTTCTCTGAGACCGATGCACGGAGGCCACGCCTCCTTTTCCGAGACCGACGCAGAGAGGCCACTCTCTGTTCCTTTCTGTCCATTTCTCCATCTTCTCTCCTGTCTCCCTTTGTTTCTCTTTTCATGTCAGTCGCCTTTTCTATCCATCACTCTTCTTCTCTGCCTGTCCCATTCTGTCCATCTCTCTTAGTTGCTGTCTTTCACTCTTCTGTCCGTCCGTCCCTCCCTCCTCTCTTCCGTCCGTCTCTCTGACTGCAGAATGAGGATAATTACAGCTCTCTCAGTTAGCAGCAGCGTAATTACTGCATTCACAGAGCAGGATATTAGCATCGCTAAGAGAGCAATTTACTCGCCATGGCTGCAGGTTATCGCAGAAGCGTGTTTCTATCTCTCTCACACACACACACACACACACACACACACACGCTCTTTAGCAAATCACCTAGCATTCTGTCAAACATCCTGAACAGGAGCAACACAATCGAAGTGCGCCATCTAAACATCATCAAACAACTCAATCCGACACGCCACTGCACTGCCGCTACGCTCACACAGCTAAGCGCTCACCGCGCTTTGGTTCACAACCAACTTCATCATCCATCACATATCGAACACTACAGAAGATACTTCAACACTACAGAAGATATTTTAAAGCTTTTTTTTCTTGCTTACTAAAGCACACAAACTTGGCTTCAAAAATAAAGTCAATCAGCGAAATAATATAATTTTATTTCTCTCGCACCACAGTGTTAGCATATTCTGAATTCTGATTGGTCAGAAGGTTTTGACTGAGTTTCTGACCGTAAAGCTGTGTATCACAGGTTTATATTAACATGCTTGCTCTCATATGTTATCGTTTCCATAGTAACAGTGTGTGACTGTTTATATGGCTGATGCTGTGTGTATAAATGGCGATATGGTGAAATTTTCTGAAAGGAGAAATGTGCTCATGCAGCATTTATGGAAGGAGTCTCCAGTGTCGGGGCTTCGTAACGGTTGGGCGTAAAGCTGAATCTAAGAGGAAGGAGGAGTTAACGCTTTATGAATATGCAAGTAGTCCTCAGGTTACCATGGAGATGCGGTCCGCTATACCCATCATAAGTGGAAAATATTGTAGGTCGAACCACTGCTTATCCTAGATTAGGTAGCTTATCCTAGCCTACCCAGGAGTCTTGTCCTGTAGGAGACACGCTGGGAGTTTAGAAGACATGCTTTTGAATTAAAATTAGCTCTTGAAGAACACAAAAACAGGCGGTAATGCACCGTACAGTACACCGATACACAAGGGAACTCCATGAGTCGCGGGAGAGAGTGAGGCGTCACGCAAGGCAAGTGACACATACATCCGGGTGTCGTCCGAACATATCGTACGTCATACCCTGTTACGCTGGCCTGCTGGTGATGCCTGTCCATGAATCTTAAATATTTTCTAAATATTTTACAATTTTCAGCATATCGCAATCGTCACTGTAACTTCGAAAAAATGTAATTCGGCCATCGGAACTCAGGGAGCATCTGTATATGTAACTATAAATGGATAAAAAGTATTTCATCTCCTCCTTAAGAATCAAGACTTATTACTTGATTCATGCCCTATTCCTGATTCGTGCTGGGTCGAATGTGTACATGTCGGACAAATAAAACACACTGAGTGTCAAAACCCGAGAGTTTAATCTCTACAACAAATATTCATGTTGTTTTTGTTTTTTGTTTGGTTTTTTTTAATCGTTTAAGGGCTCCAGAATGTAGTGCACCCATTAACTGGGAGCTGAGCCCTGGCCAGAAAACAGGGGAAGCCAAGGCACCGCAGGAAAGTGTCTCTATCAGCAGCCTTAATGCCAAACGATCAGGAGCAGCCAGTGTGGAGGCTCACGCATCATTAGAAAAGGATTAATGAACCAGAGCTCGCTCATTACTCGCCCGTGCCAGAGCCAAGATGGCCGCCGTCGAGCTCCGGAGCGCCATTTGGCCTCGGAACCAGGCGTGTTAACTGTCTTAGAGAAAATCACACAAGGTGTTCGTGTGCTGCGCCCAACACTCATCACCAAAGGAACGCCGTATTGTTCTCCATCAGCAGCTCCTCTTCGTCAGGTAAAGGGATGACGCTAATTTTCACAGCCCTGAGACTGTTCATGCAGCACAGTGAGATGCACCCTTGGGAACCTTTACAGGGTGTAAAACGCTGCGTCAAACCTCTTTAAGGTTCAGAGAGCATTACGGAGCTGACACCATGCTAACCCAACGCGATTAGCCGTCATTAACAGTGAGACACAGTAGCGCCTCACAGCAAGAAGGTCCTGGGTTCGAGGCCCGGGTTCGACGCGGGTGCCTTTCCGTGTGCAGTGTGCATGTTCTCCCCGTGTCCGCGTGGGTTTCCTCCGGGTACTCCGGTTTCCTCCCACAGTCCAAAGACATGCACATGCACGCGGGCCCACAGTAATGGTTAAGCTGTTGTGGTGCACCAGCCTATAAAAACTGATGGGCGAAGATAGATAGATAGGTAGATAGATAGATAGATAGATAGATAGATAGATAGATTCTAACAAGCTTTAAAGTCAGTATTCGGTGTTTGGACCCTCGTTATTCTCCAGCACAGCCTGATCTCTCTTAAGCAAGCTTTCCTCAGGAATAGTTCCCCAGGCTCCTTGAAGGACGTTCCAAAGCTCTCCTTTGGACGTCGCCTGCCTTTTGTTCCGTTCTCTGTCGAGATGATCACACACTGCTTCAATAAAGTTGAGATTCAAGCTCTGGGGAAGCCGAACCATGACGGATAGTGTTCCATCGTGGGTTTTTTTTCCATTAAGGTCTGCAGGAAGCATGGAGAACTGTTCCTCAAGATGACATTAAAGCAATACAAGAAATTCCAGCTCTTTGGGAGCAAAATCTGAAGAAACGAGGGGTGGCTTTCAAGCCTTTTGTACAGTACCACTTATATTTATGCTTATGTATTTATTTAGTAAAAGATCAACTCAGAGGGCAGTATATTCATTCACGTCCTTCCTTTTCTTCCCAACTCCTGACTCCTTTTCTAAGCACTCGGTCTGCTCGTTCTCAGGCCATACCGTCTCCTCCTGTCTTTATGGGTTATGCAATTTGGACTTGATTATGCCGTGCGGTGGTAATTAGCCTGGAGAAAAAAAAAATCATGGATAACGGGAGAACTCCGGCAGTGCTATCGGCAGTGACTATGGCTTTTTTTACAAGTGGGAGATTTAGAGAACTGAAGGAGCTTGGCTCTGCTGAAATTTTAATGATGCCATTAAAAGACAAGAGCTACAGAGCTCATGCTGACTCCTGTCCAGATGCCCAAAGACTGTGACATTCTGCACTCTCTTTCTCGCTCTCCTTTCCCCCGAACTATGTTCAAAAGATGCCTCTTTCCCACCTCCCCCCTCTCCAGAGATTACACTGACAAGGCTGACAAGAAGAATGGCGGAAAAGCCATTATCCTTAACAGCAGAGAGAAGCAGGGGAAGTGCTGCGGTTGTTTGCTTGAGAAGAGGCTCAGATAAGAATCTAAGAGCAAAGAAATACACTACCCCAGATGAACAGAGAGAAAAGGTCAAGTGTAATGAAGGGGGTCTGCTAATGGCCAACATTAGCTCTTACCTTATGGTCGTAGGGGTTATACGAGTGGAACAACGCGGACAGCTCCTTGGTTCTTTGTTTTTTCTGTTATGGGAGAGAGAAAAAAGACATGAAAAAGGATCAGTGCACAATGAAACACATTATCTTTAGTTAAGATTATACCGAAACCAGGCTGTAATGACAAAAGAAAATGACTCAGATGGCTAAGCACAAGAAAAGAAACGCTTAAGGGGTGGAAATGTGAACATTTTCCTGCTGAGCCTCTCGTCGGTCTTCCCCTGAAACAGCGAAACAGCTCAAATGTCCTTAATTTGTAATGAAATGCAAGCGCGGGGGCTGGAGCTGATGTATGAAGGCACTTAATGCGATCACTTAAAGCCGCCAGAGAACCTTATGAGCGAGTCTAATTAGAACACTGACCAGGCGGCAATTCAGTCGAGGAAATCTGCGCTTTTTCACATCAAAGACAAACTCCAGTGTAGTAACACACAGTACCACGGAGGCAAGACACATCCGACAAAAACCTCTCAGTGAACAATGGTAAAGTCAGAATCCTCCACCAGACTGTCCAGAACTCAGAATTCAAACATCTCACCAGCATACCGGACCGGACCAGGATCTTAAAGCCTCCAAATTCATGACTGCCTACAAATGTTCAAAAATCTTGTGTGTTCATAAAACTCTCAGCAATCTAATCTTCTACACTCCTGTCTTTTTCTGTCTATCCCAACCAACCTGCCACATTGCCAAACAGTGTGAAGGGTAACCACCTCGGTGAGAAAGGTAACCCCCCCCCTGGGATATCAGCAAGGAGGGGAACCACCTGGGCAATTCAGGTAACCACTTGGGTACGGAGATTAACCACGAAGGCAGGAAGGGTAACTACTATCAGGACAAGAAGGGTAAGCACATGGATGAGAGCACTGAAAGGAATTTGGACAAGCATGGCAACCGCCCAGGTAAGAAAGGTAACCATGTAGACAGTTAATGGTACCACTCACTGAAATGGATAACCACACTGATAAGGAGGATAACTACGTAGGCAAGAAGGGTAACCTCCATCAGGGAAGAAGCATAACCAGGTGGATAGGAACGGCATCTACCTGTAGAAGGAGGATACAAAAATAGGCAGGAAAGGTAAACACCTGGACAAGAACGGTAACCGCTTGGGCAGTTAGGATAACCACCTGTCAAAAAGGGTAACCAATTGGGTTTGAAGGGTAAACACCTGGACAAAAAAGGTAACTGCTAAGGTGAAAAGGGTAACCACCTGGTAAGAGGTGTAATGACTACTGGGGCCAGAAGGGTAACCACCTTGGGTAAGAACAGATACCACTTGAATGAGAGAAGTAACCACTTGGACAAGAAGGGCAACCACCATGAAGACAAAACAAGGTAATCATCAGGACAAGAAGGGCAACCAAGTGTGCTGGAAGGGGAAATCTGAGCAGAAGGGTAACCACATGGGATTGGTATCGGCAGAGGGGCCAGAACTCTCAAACTCATCCCCTAAATCCATAACGTTGCTCTTGATTTGATCGATCTTTATAATCATTATTACTATTAAACATACACAAAAAAATGACAGCCTTCAACACACAGTGACTTTCCTTCATTATTAAAAACACGTATTTAAGAATTGCTCACTTGAGTGCAGCTACTGATGATTTCATAATATTCTATCTGAGAGGCCCACGGTCAAATTCAACTGAATTAGTATTAAAGAGTGAATATTCTTCACAAAAGGCAACTTCCCCGTATGGTATCTTCGTACATATACCACCTCACATTAACTAAGCGCCGAGATGGCCGAAGGCGTTTGAATGCTGCAGAGAATTCAACTTGGAATAGCTGGAGCAGCAGAATAAAATATCCAGGCTTGGCTAATAATTTGACTGATTTCTTACTGTCTTCTAACCAGAACACCAGCTGGATGAGGATCAGGCCGAACACGGCCTCGGGGTTTCCCTTCTTCAGCTTAGCCAATGATCTCCCAGCAGGATTGGCTCGATAAGGCCAGGATGAGGCAGGCGAGAAAGCGCAGGGTGGAGGGTTGGGGGGGTGGGTTTTGGAGCATCCCGTATTCCAATTGCAACCCCTATGGCCATTTGAGAGCAAACGAGAGAAAGACGGAGTTGGAGAAAGCTTCCAGATCTAAGGCAACCAAGACCAAGCCAGCAAAGTCTACGGAGAATACGGCGAGTTCTCAGCGTGTTGCGTTTCTATATTCAGGATCTTCAAAAAGAAAAAGGTGAAACTTGTGACCTTGGGAAATTCAATACTTTAGAGTGTTGAGGCCAAGGCGAAGATCGCTCTACTTCTGAAGCAGCGCATTAAATATGAAAAACCATCCTGATAATCCAAGGAACATTTTTTCGTTCAGCTGTAGCCATCATTACGAAGAGGAAGAGTGACAGAAAGCACTGAGTGGTTGTGGCTCAGGACACATCAAGTCCAAAATGGTTCCAACTACCTGTGGTAATAGCACACATACAGAAACGGACTAAGTAATATCAATTTTCATACCGAGGTAATGACATTTTCGCTCTTCATTCCTTACTGCTGAATGACTTGACCAATTCAGGCTCTTATTACAATCAAAGCATTATGGTGCCTCGAGCAGGCAGGGGAGGCATTCAGGCTGATAAAACCTGCTGTGAAAGTTCCAGGTGCAATTTTCTTTTCAGACAGGAGAGCTTGAACATCTTCTTGAAAAAAGCACAAGGATGATTTGCTGTCTTTAGAAGCCATGTACCATGACAACCTCTATTCCATGCTGTATGCTAATGATCCTGCAAGTGAAAATTTAGGGGCTGGTTGGTTAATAGGACAAATCATGACATGTTGCCATCTACATCATAAACCATACATCTGCCACCTCGCAGTTGAGCAGCGATGACACCTCCTACAATGTCCATCTGCTCTTTCTCACAATTCCTTCTGGAAGATAACATGATGCCCCATCAGGTGGCAACTAAACGGACCCCCCCCCCCCCCCCCCCACACACACACACACCCCCAAAGTGGTGTTAGAATAATAAAAGATCCAAGTCTCAGACTGACAGCTTTGACGATGGCACTGATAATCACCGGCAGGGTCACGTGAGCCCACTTTTATCACGGCACGCTCCATGTGCATCATTAGCTCCTCTATGAAGATGCAAATGATGTTGTTTCGCACCGCCCTCCCACATTTCCCTCTATTCATCGCATACAGAAGTTCAACATGAAAACTGGTCTAATGATGCCACTGACTCCGACACATGCCCCCATGAGTGGCAGATGTTGGGGAAATACAGCTGGGCACTTTGCAAGCGGCACACTGGGCTTTTTTAGGCCAACACACTGGCACTTAGGGTTGGGAACTGGAACTCTTTCCCAAATTAAACCAAATCTAAAATGCCTAGTACTGGGTGGGTACCTATAGAAAAATTCAGTTCTGCTTTTCAGAAACAAATTTACATTTTGAGAAGCTGCCCAGAAGAGTGTGAGAACGGGAGGTTCTGTCCCGGTGGCCAGTTCGCAGCGGCTTCAAGACGATTTGAAAAAACGTGCGGTGGCTCTCTAGTTCAAAAGTCACGAGCCAAAAATCAAAGTTCTGTTTTTTAAAAGCAGTCTTGAATCCAAATTGGGAATCGCCAAGAACCAGAATCAATAACCTTCAAACGGTACCTGAACCTCACAGCTATTGGTTACTGAATGAAATTGCAGAACTCACACAAGACATGAGAGTACTCTCAAGGTAAGAGGAGGACCCAAAAATTAAGGCAGGTGCAATGATTGAATGCAGTCAGTTCCACAAGTCAGGGGAAGGGCTGGGCCCGTATTTCAAAAATTCAAAGTTTCAAAGTCATATCCGAGTCTCGTTACACCTCTTATAACTTTGGACATTGGCCAGAAGTTACATGCGAGTTATGTATGTAGGGGCAGAGCCAGTCTAAATAATAAGCATCTTAAATATTTAATGGCATCGTCTCCAAAAGTGTGTTTTGTGTGTGTGTGTGTGTGTGTGTGTGTGTGTGTGTGTGTGGACGACATTGCAGGAGATTTTTCATTTTTGCTAAGTTTAAAATGATAAAAGTGTAACATCTCATCATCCAGCCTGTCCTCCAAAACCCTCGGCACATTTCCGTTAACAGCAGATCACATCACATGAACAAAAATATGATCATTTTATTAACTAGACAAAGCAAATATCAAATTAAAAACCATGATTTAAAAAAAAGGCCTACATCTCGTGCACAAATGACGGTTTCATGACCTTGATTGGGTACGGCAGCGCCGCGCCGTCTGAGCACGATATAAAGAAACTAAAACGCAAAATAACAGAATGCGTGTTATTCTGTACATTTACTGAAATTAAATCAACCGCTAGGAGGGAGTCGAGGAAGGTCAATTAGCTGACACTTCATCTTCCACGTCCTATTCATGGACCAAGAACAGATTTAATAATCTGTGACAGAAGCATCGCGCCTGCGTAACCTTAGCAGTTCTAACGAGACCTTTCAAGCTGGAGGATTTAATCAGCAGATAATGGCGAGGACATGAACATGGCAACATGAAAGAAATGTAATTTATTTAAACAAACGCTGGGCTTTGTCGAAAAACGACGAGAGAGACGTCTGCGTATATTTCAAGGACAAGACCGAACAAGAGAGAGAATCTGGCGAATAAATGTAGTCCTTCTACTTCTGCAAGTTAATGATGATGATAATAATGATACTTGGAGCTCCAAATGAATTGGACTGAACTCACGTCTGGTGCGCTGTGCTGGATCCTGCGAATCTAAACAAGCATCATTCTAAATCCCCGATATACACGATAGCACAAAGTGTGGGCCAGGGAAGGACGCAGAGCTTGGCGGGCCTCCACGGAAAAGACAAAACTCTTCTGTGGATCTGGACCTTACTGAGAACCTAATCCACAAACAAATGATTGCAGAGATAACAAAACAGCTTCAAACCATCGAGGAGTCCGTATTATTGCAAACACTGAGCCCTGAAAGCAATTAATAATGATTTTAAAAAGAACAATCGTTAACCATGTCAAGAAAACCACACGATAATGACAAAATAAACTGTCTTGATCAATACGAAACAGAAAAGTGCGTTCTTATCTTCTGAAACAAAGAACAACCAATGGTCCACGGACCCAGCTCTCCGCGTGCGAGTGTTTAAAATAGAAACGGCTCAAATCATGGTATATGAAGAGGCACACCGATGGCGTCTCCAGCAAATTATTAAGGAAGAGAAAATCGTTGGGGGGTAAATAAGCTGCAGGGAACTGTTAGACATAGCGGGTAAAGATGTTGTTTTTCTTTACACCTGACCTCATCCGAGGCTGGCGTGGTTGCCGAAGGCCTTGTCCATCTGTCTCGGTGTTGAGATAATTTTGTTTCCACATGTTAAGTATTCCTTCCTGACCTATTCCACCAACGCTTTCAGGAAACCCGCACACCAGAGGAGCAGCTCAAGTTCTACTCTGCGCTACTTGTTTAATTTCCCTGGTTGAAGGTAGCACGGGCGAAGGCGCCGAGCTGTCAGGGTAAACACCTGTCCGCCTGGTAACACCAACATTCCAGGATATCATCCCAATTTATCTCGCTAACCTTTTTCCCCCACACGTGGGACTAATTATGCCTGGGCTTTTTTTTGTTTGTCTTCGCGGGAGTGCTGGTGCTGGTGGGGGTGTCGTTCTCCATCTGCATCCCAGAACTTATTCATGATTCAGAGCATCCGTCCAGTGATAATGAGACGTGGCAATTCGTTACGAGAGCCGAGCCATTCATCATCAGGAAGTGGACGGGTCCTGCAGATAAGATGGCGTAAACGTGCCGAGTGCCAGAACGGGCCGGTCTGCGAGCATGGCTGTCGTCCCCCCGGTCCCCCTGCCGTCTCTTGTGCCAGCCAGGCAGGCGTTATTATTTGGAGGCGTTATTAACGGGACACACTCAGTCCCACCCCCGACACTCTTCCAGGAGCCAAACCCATCTCTAACAGGACTCTCTGCAATCTCCCTAAACACTTTCTTTGTTGGGATTAACTACCGTAGCTTTAAGTTAATAATCGGACCTGTACGCACAGTGACATCCCTGCTTTCCCTTTGGCTGAGACTCTCATTTGTCTTCTCTAATGTCATGATGCAAGCGCAAGAAAGCAGAACATCTGCGCAACTATTTAATCAAGGCTAGAAATCATGTCACACGACGGTAAAAATCAGCGCCATGACACACATTTACACCTTTTCATGCCAATGAATTATTCCACACAGATCTGAAACGAAGCCGCCGAATTACATTTTCGGAACTGAACTGTGACGAGGGTAATTACACTGACCCACCTGCTGTACAGGATCCAGTTCCAACCCTTGTCCTTGGGAGTACTCATTACACCATAAAGCACCTGATTTCTTGACAAAACGCTGAGAGGGAGACCTGAAATTCCAGCTAAACCAAGGCTGGTACACATAAAACGAGTGTTTTCAGACGAAATTCTTAAAGCTGAATGAACTCTGAAGAGCTAAAAAGCATGAAAATGTTGAAAGAATTTTTTTTTCCTCACAAAGACCACTGAGAAGGGTATAAAAGACAAGCAGGATACCTCACACTTTAACCACTTTCACTGCTAAAGACAGAAACTCCAGACGGGAATTAGATCAAAACTAAAAGGCAGGGTGGGGAGCAGGGTTAACGGGGGGAAGAGTAACGTCGGGGTATCTCGGCGTTTTGTGAATCGATGAGGAGAAACAAGGTGCATCATCTGAGAAGCATGGTGGCGGTAGCACCCTGGTGGTAATCAAATTTCCCAGAGGAACCTTCCTGAGGGATGAATAAAGTTCTATCTATCTATCTATCTTCTATCTATCTATAGCTGCTGGTTCTCCTCATTCCTGAAGATCTCTGCTTTACCTCTGACTCTTACAAAGCACTGACACTGGAGACTCCTTCCATAAACGTTATATAAACCTCTCCTTAAAAAATACCCGTGTATGTGGATCGCTGTGATGTGCAGATGCTGATCCACCTTCTGATCAATCAGAATTTAAAATTCAGGACAAAAAAACAAGGTATTTCCTAGAGCTAACGGCGTTTGTGGGATCTCTGACGGTTTTTATTCAGTTTGCAGAGATTGATCAGGATCTGCGAGCGGAAGGAAAAACCAATCAGGACATTAAAAAACCGCCGAGCTTTCGATGACGGATCGCCTCGGAGGGGAAGGAGGACACGGACTCGGATAAAGATCCACTGAAGAAAAGAGAACAAATTGCAAAGATGGAGCTCTGGAGGCCGCCAAGTATTTAAAAGGAATAATGGCTGATGTGATGGTGATGTGGCTTCTCAACTTGACAAATCAATGAGCACGTCTAAAGGCAAGACTGGAAAAGAGGACAGGCTTTGAAATTCTACAAAAATTCTACTGTTTTTTATGCTTTTCAAAGACTGATTTTTTACATTTTTATGAATTAATTCACTTATCCGTCTGACAGTACGCTGCCTTTAATCTATTATAAAGAACATCTGCAAGAAAATAATATAATCTATACATCATCATGTGAAGCTGGACCAATACACACAAAGCCTTTTAGATTTTTTAATAACTGCTGGGGTTTTGTTTTTCTCAGTTTTTTTTTTTTTTTACCGTTTCACTCAATAATCCATTTATTTGTTTTTGAAAAGATTCTATTTTGGTTGGAGATGTGTGGAAGTTACTGTGGAGGAGAACGAACAGGAGGGAGGTGAAGTAAGGAGGGAAGAGAAATTAATCATTTCGAATTCAATAACACCCCAACACATGATCGTCCTTTGAAGCTACTAATCCCTAAAAAAGAGGGACCGCTTAACAGCGCAAGACCGTTCACGTCCGTTTCTGACAGAAGTGGAGCAGGTTCCGTGGCTTTGATGACTCAGTCTCAGTTTGTGGTTGCTCAAGGAAAATAAAATCCCATCATGAGGCTTACTGAGGTTAAAATACACTCTTCGAGGGTTTTTCAGAGTAAACATGAAGCCGTGTCGCTGTAGGAATCCGGGCACGTTGGTCGACGCGCTTGTGAGCACGAACCGAGAGGCGGTCCACTGCGGAAAACTGATTTATGTCGTCAGTTAGAGAAATAATTTATGAAATATATGATATTTCCCAAATTCCACTGTTTGGAGAAACAAAAGGGATAACGCCACCAGGGGCGAGAAGGCAGAAGGTGCAGAAACTGTTCCTTAAACTTTCTTTCCCTTTAGAATAATCTGTTCTGACAGAATTAAGACCAAATTGGGTATCAGCTCGATGTCAAAAGACTTCAAAGTTCAGATTATAGCTCAGGTTTTCAAAGAATCTGGTATTATTCATCACTTGGCTGTTTGACTAACACACACACACACACAAAAAAAAATTAAATAAATAAAAAAGCCAAGCAAGTTTAATCCATAAAATGACTTTTATCGCAATATCTGTCAAATATGTGATTAATTTAACAATCACGAGGAATAAGGAATCCGACCTGTTAGGACTAAACCATGCTGGGAAGCTGTGTGGACCTGAAATATGGCCTGAAGATGATTATTGATCAAATAAAGAACTAATAAAACACTTATAATTATTGCATCTTTGTGTGTGTGTGTGTGTGTGTGTGTGTGTGTGTGTTCTCCATGCTCCACGCATACCCGAGAATGATTTGCTTAACTCATCACCCTATAAAAGGTAGGATGTTCTTTATTAATAAATTAAAGGTTGTAATCTTTGGCAAACTGCTGTAGAATAAGAACAACAATAAATCACGCGGGGATGTGCGGTCAGATCAGCCTATATATAATATATACGCCACAGGTCCATAACGTCCATAACCTTGTTTTTCTGCATCAGAATCCAACACATATACGTGGAAATGTTGACAGCCAATCAGATCACAGCCTTAATGACTGTCGATCATAAGGGCAGAAAAATTACTAGTCACTGCGAGCTGTGGGCGGAGTCTCGGAGGCCGAGCCTGGCGGGTCTGTCCGTCACCACCGACGCTCTCTGTTTGGATAAGGACGTGTGCCACTGGCTTGTTTTGTTAAATCCTGAGAAAACAAAACCCCGACGCAATGAGTGGGGCCTGTCCTGCAGCTCCGCCGTGGAGCCTAGATCTATCCAACTGCCTGAGCCAAAATGAGTAACATCCGTAATCCCACCGTGGGAAGTCTCTGGAACGGCTAATGTTTACATTCACTACGTCGATGCCAAGAGAAACAAAATGTAATCCGTTTAAAAGACATGGCGTTTTTGTTCGGGGATATAAGATGACGGGGAAAGTTCAAATCAGGGCTGCAGAAACTTCACTGAATCTGTTTAATATTCAGAAACCCAAAGGCGTACTTGCGTATACCGAAGATGGTCTGGGTGGAAAGGGCTTGGATTTCATTACACCAGTCGACTAAATCTGCAAAGCCAGAAAACAGGAAACACACTTCAGAACCCAAGCGCACGCGCTCACCACATGAGCCGGGACCTGCTCCATCTTGGCCGCGGGAGTTCCAGGTCGTGGGTAGAACTGGTTGATGAAGAGGCTGGGGAATCGGTACTTTCTCACCAACTCCATTGTCTGCTGGAAGTCCTCCTCCGTCTCTCCTGGAAATCCGCAGATGATGTCAGTGGCGATGGTGATGCCAGGAACCCTGCGAGAACCAGCACCACGGGAAATCGTTACACACAGGTTACACATGACGTGAAGCCCTTTAAGAAATAAAAGCTGGTAATCAGTGGCGTAAACTGGGGCTGTAACTGCTGTGGTATAAGAGGAATAAAAACCTTACAGGAAAAGGAGCAGTTATCAGAGGAATTTCAGTGATTAACATGTGGCCTTCATACGCCATGATCATGACTCACATGTACACAGATGCCTTAAAAGGAAGACAAAATTCCTGCTACATGAATAAATAAATAGCAGACGCATCAAAGATCAGGTGAATTTTTGCCCCAATATATTTTTTTCCCCCTTTAAGGTCCAACCTTACGACTTTCCCTTCATCAGAAACGCACCATAAAGGAGACATCGCATAACCTCGGCTCATATCATCTCCATACCAGGAATATAAGCATATAAAACTGTACGAGCGAGAGAGAGAGCAGAGGATATATCCCACCCCTGCGAGGTCTCAGTGGGACCGTTCTCCGCTCTAGAACCTTATTACCAGCCTCGACAGCCATCGACTGGCCGCATGCACGCTGATTAAATTAGGCTTTCTGCTGAGGAATCGGTCCATGGATTTCCTTTCGTATGTATCCTGTTATTATCGATCATCGACCTACGGGAAAGAAAAACAACTTCAAGGCTCGTCCGGAGAAGTCCGATCAACAAAAGACCGAGAGTAATTTATGCTTCGGGAGGGAAAAAAAGTCAGCCAGCAGTCAATGTGTCTGCGCCCTTTAAGCATTTATTAGCTCATCGACAGCGCTCGCTGTCTCCGAGAGACTGAAATGTCGTGGCCTTGTGAGCTACATTTACATTTCGTACAAAGATGCCTGCAGGACTGGGAGACAACACTGGATCTGTTCAAGACCAGCCTTCAATTTGCATTTCGTAACAGTAGTCTTGTTTTATTTTTTTCCCCAAAAAAGACTGTATACGCAACAGTAAACCATCGCTAACTACACTCGCGCGCGTACGATACAGAGCTGAGATATCAACGATATCTGAACCAAGACTTGCTCAATTCTCCCCAAATGAAATCCACGCGATGGCTCCGAGTGATTCCCCGCACGCCCGACTTTAGCGCCTCAGTCCCGCAAAAACGTGAGAAAATCTTACAACCACGATTTCATCTTGCATATGACCTCTCATTAAACATCTACGAAGAACAATAAACATCGGGAAGAAGTATCAGAGATCTTTCATGTCTCTGGTGAGCATACACAGCTCGCTTTGCTAATCTAAACCTGAGACCAAAGCCAGCACAGAGCTAGCCGCACGTGTAAAAAGTAAATCCAATAACTATTTAGTGCCTTGTTTCCTTTTGGTTTAAATAGGTAGCTGAGCACGAGACATATCCCTACCACCATTCCTCATCAGGAGGGAGAAGAATGCTGGACAGGCCACGTCCAAGTACATGTTACAAGCTGTTTCCTGGTAGCAAGAAAGCTTGGCCATCCAAGGAACCGTGTTGGAACCCATGTGAATTCCTAAGGATACGATGGTATAAATGCCGGTTAACCTTCAAGATATCCAGTCCATGCTTTGCTTCCAAACAGAATATCTTATTTCCATGCAGTTCTTCACTTCTGTTCGCTTGAAACAAACCAGATTAGTAACTTGCATAAAGTGCTGCACATTACAACCTTGTTCACTTAAAGCGTCTGGCTAAGATTAGCAGGACACACAAGAGATGACGATGAAAAGAAATCACATGCGTGTCCTGCCATTTCCCACAATGCCCTGCTCTCTGTACTGTCCAACACGTACCTTCATGCGTGCCTGCCTATCGACGATGCTCCCTTACGCTCAATCTTAATCGTGTTAGGCTTAGCTGCACGTTTCCCAGAGATAACCTTTGACCTATTGATACATCCGTACTCTCAGGCAGAATTAATATTCCAGAGCATCCTCGGGCAGTTATGAATCCTTGACCTCTTTAATCTGGTTTTCGTTCTCAGCAGAAAATGTCCTGAAGGTAACCGGAGAGACTGGCGTACGGTTGAAAACTTCCTTCACTACTGATAGTCTCGGCAGCCATTACTGGGATATAACATTAAAAAGAAAGAAAGGAAATTGGATCCAACCGTACACCATGACTGAGCTCCACATCATGGAGCTGGGTGGCGACTGAAGAGCTTGTAGACTCCGTTTCATTTCTCCATCGATTTCTGCAAAGATTCTCCCACATTCACACAATCCGAGCTATTTGTTTATTCGCTGTCCTTCCATCTCTAAAATCATTTAAAAGACACTTTGTATGGAGAGGAAGAAAGGCAAGGCGTAATGCGCGTGCCATTAGCGATCGCTGTTCGACTATGCGTGGTCAGGGCCACTCTGCAAACGCTTCTTAAAGGTTGTGCTATTTCGAACACAATGAGGCATGCGGCGATGTCCTGAGACCAATTAGCGAGGCAAGCTGTCCATAGAGGCTCAGCACTGGATGGATAATATTCACCCTGCCTCGTTAGACTGAGCTCCAAGCCTAACGCGGGCCAAGCTAGGCCGTTAGCCTCTGGTGATAATGGGTATGCTTGGTATAACAGAGGAAATATCTAACACCGGTTGTCATATAAGTGACGAACATGTCGCTGAACGTGTGACAGCGTGGACCGACAAGGTAGATAGGCATGCAAGAAAGTCGTCAAGTGGAGAGAAATGGACTTCTCACGTTATATCGTGTGAAAAAGTCGTGATAGATTCATTAGCTTTGTGAAGGTTTTGTTGTTTTTTGTTTTTCAGCAGGAACTTTAGGAACTAAAGGAGCACATTCAAGAAATCCAGGCGTATCCGTGTTCCTGTGTCTCGCCGTCTCCAGAGGAATGGAATCTATAGCTCATCACAGAGCGGCGGAAAAAAAAGAGAAGGTGATGGAGAGCAAAGACGAGCCATGCTCTCTCGCTCGAATCCATTACCTTCTCTCCACCTCTTCAGGTCCCTCGTGAAGAAAGGATTAAAGAGAGAGAGAGAGAGTGGGGGAAAAAAGTGCTAATCAAAAATGATAGACCTGGCAGCTCATCTCCTCCAGTCTGGCAGATGGAAGACTCTTTAATGCACCACTGACTTGTCAGCCATGATTGTGTGGCTCTTTGGATGCACCGTAATACAGCCAGTTTAACCGTTATTACGGAGCATCTCTCCTCTCGCTCGGTCCGTGGTTACACATAACTACAGCGCCCAAACCTCCCAAGTGCATGGTGGTGCCTGCTAAATCCTTTCCTTGAAACAGCCAGACTGGAGACCAGCAGCTTGAGATGTACATCATCGTGGGTGTTACTGTTCCAATGGCTCGTCAGAGCTCATTCAGCAGGATTTGTACGAAGGATGCACCCAAAAAAGGAATTAAAAAAATGTGTATAATTGCTGATACAGTGAACCCCCGCCTACTGCAGGGGTTACGTTCCGCCGACCCCCCGCAAAAGGTGAAACCGCGATACTGCCGAGCCACATTAATTTTTATTATTTATATATATTTTCAGGCTTTATAAACCTTTCCCACACTCTTATAAACACACCCTATGCTCTTAAACACTTTCTACACTCTTAAACATACATCATTTTAATAACATATAAAATTTCACATGCGTACTTACTGCCGATGAGGTGAACCGCGATATTGCGGGGGTTCGCTGTACGGTGAAATTCTCTGTAAGGAGATGTTTATTTAACCTTCCTGGGAGAAGTCTCCAGTGTCAGCATGCTGTAAAGCTACAACTATGAAAGGACAGCTTTTCAGGAACAAAAAAACACACCACCAAGCTGCTTTGCTTATAGAGTGTTGAGAACGAGTACCCAAGAGCGAGGAGGTGTCTAGTTCACCGGATGTCCAAAAGTCTAACCATCAAACAAGCAGCTATAGGAAATAACAGCCTAACGGGCAAAATGATGGACAAAATCCGTCCTTGAGTGCAACCAGGAACTCGGCTGCCAACTAATGGAAAAGGAGGATCCTCCGAGACTTGTTTCTGCACCCCTTTGCAGTCTGGTGGAGAGATAATGCTCATGCTGCTCCAAGTGTCGCCACTCTAAGTGCATTCTGTGCACATCCAGACTTTCCTCCTTTATCCGTCAATGAACAATCTCAAACACCGTAGACGCTGATTGGCATTTGTTCATATAACCAGATCCAATTACTCATTACCAAGGAAGAAGCGAGCCTGAGAGTCCTGAGTGTACAGGTTGCTCACTCCCCTGGGATTTTACATCAGGTGCGGCGAGCCACCATGTCCACCAAAACATCTTCCTCATTACAGGTAGTTATCCACCTCTACTTGCGCCAAAGGTGTGAAAATACACCAAAATATACCACGCTCTCCACTAACAGTGTTATCGATAGTGCTTCGGATGAGAAGAGGAGCAGGAGAGACCACTTATCGAGAGAAGGGAGGATGGGAAGCTCTATTTCATCCGATAATGAACTCCAGCTGGGGCGTCCCCGGTGGATACCTGACCGAAACTCTCGACCATGTTCTCTGGAATTAGGCTTGATGGAAGGGGCGACTCGCCCGACAGCATCCTGCATTGAGCGGTTTTGTGTGGGATCAATCTTTCTCACCATGGATGCAATGAAAGCCTGAGGAATGTGGTAAATAATTCAAGGGGGATTGGGTCTCACGGACGAGTAGCTGTTCGTTAGACTAGTACAACCAACCAATGGACCGAAGATGAGTTTCCGCAGCTTTCACGCTTCTCTTGACTATTTTAGTTTTACTCTTTCAACAATCAGTTCTGAGCAAAACCAAAGATGCAGACCTGCCAACACCCTGGAGAAATGTGGCGTCCATGGAAGAGGGGGGTGGGTGGTGGGGGGGGGGTCAGTGGGACATGCAGACGGTAAAATCTCTGACTTAAAGCTTTAGGTCAGTTATTGAGCTCCCTGTACAGATACAGCCTGTAGAGACGTTACGGTCAGTGAGGAACCATTCTAACGTTGAACCCACCTAACCATTAGAGATCTAGATCATGGAGAAAAAAAATCTAATCTTACCATATACCCCTTTTAAGGAATTTCATTATTCAATTCTCCATTTAAGGTGAAGCAAGTGTGCCACATCAAGCTGGAAAACCACGTCAGGACACGAGCACCAACTGAAAATTTACTAGTGTAAGATGGCGGGAAGGGGGTGGGGCTTGGAGATTAATTTGCTGATTGGCTCGTCTTCTGGGGACGTCAGATCTTTTGCTGTATCTTTGGATACAAGAAAACACCAGTTTGAAAATATTGATGCTCGTCTGCAAAATGGTGAAGGTTGGCAGGTCAGAGGGTCACATGTATCTGCTAAAAATGTTCTTCCCAGCAAACAGAGCGTTCAACTAACATTAGCTTCCGGTTCTCCTACTTTTAGTTTTACACAAACCTTCTGCCAGCATTTAGAGAACGTTCTCTCCAGGGTAACGTCAAGGGAACATTAATACAACCAAACAGGTCCCACATTACAACAGTAAGGAGTACGTTAGGAGAACATTCCAGAAACCAAAACAGGCAACCTCAAAGTAATGTAATATTTATGTTAAACAAACCTTCCTGGCAACCCAACAAACCTTCACAGAACGTTCCTGTAAGCAATAAAATGATGTTCCCGGAATGTTCGGGGAACCAAAGATTGTTGGTTGAGTTTGTACATGCTGCACAAAGAAGCGACACGGGCTGAAACGAAACACGATTTAAGAGCCATCGCATTTGCCAGAGAACTAAAATCTCCCATTCTCGCTTACGCTTTACACCTACCTGCACTTACATTTCCTCCAGACGGATTCTCAGCCGAGCCTAAATCCTTTTAATTAAAATCCGAGGGAACTCGGCAAGCTGAGAATTACGTCGGCAAGCGTGAGCCAGGAAGAAAGCTTATGAGAAAACATCTTTGTCTGAATCAAATTATCTGAAAGGGTCTGTGAGGAACGAGTGCGAGGTGGCATGTCCGCTGGAGGCGAGTGTTAGGTATAGTACGCGACAGATGCAGACAACCACTGGGGAAGACGACGAAGGTGGAATTAAGTAATTGGATTTCGAGATGAGAGGAGGCATGGCATGAATCCACGGCGGAGTGGTCACCATTGGGCGCTCTGAACAGAAAGGTCTTGATGATGAAATGGAAACAGTTGGAACCAAATTCCAGTGTTGCACCTGATAATCCAGCTGATCTGATCAGAAGAGACTGGATGATCTCTAATACATCAAATTCCATAGTCTGATGGACTCTCCAACATTTAGATGAGGAACGGTACTAAAGAGAACCCTGAGGTACTGTATAGACATCATAGGCTCATTTATCAGTTATCGCTACCATTAAAGCATTTGTTTTTGCTGACCTTTTATTATGAAATTAATTTTACTAACTATCGATTTGACCAACAGTGACGGAACCCTGGCCCCATGCTCCGATTTTACCGCCTCCCCAGTTCCAGTTCAGTTTTTTTTTTTCTTTTTTGGTAGAAGAGCCATGGTTTGAGTTTGAGATTCTGGCCCTAATGAAGCCTAATGATGGAAAGGGTTGGTATGTTTTTTTTTTACAGTTCGTGATGGGGCCAGGTGCCAAGGAGGGGTTGGTTCTCGTCTCAGAGGGAATAATTATCAGCCTTGATGGTATTTTGTACCAGACAGAAGTCTCTCATCTGGAGGACCGCACTCCCTGAGACACACTGCTTCACTTTGAGGAGCTTTGACACCTTATTACCTTCCAAGAGTATCTGTTACTCCAGAGTCTCTCTCGCTCTCAACAGCTTTTTTTTTCTTCTATGAGCGAGCGAGTGAGCGAGGTGTTTTTTTTTTTTTTTGGTCTTTTTCCATTTTGAATGTCTGTCATGAATTTGCTCAAGGCTCGTTTTTTTTTTTGTCTTCAGAAAAACAGAGTGAGAAGTGAAGTGGCATGCCACGGGGGCTTGTTGTGAAGGAGGCAATTAACACACCCGGGCCAACCGTTAAGCCTTTTCTGCCGTCTCAACGTGGCTCCAACTTGTAAAACATGCTAAAACTCTCACTCCGTCAGTTAGGATCCGTCAGCTTTATAAGGCAATTAAAAGTAAAATTTCGAGCCAACGTACATCTCGTGTCGACTGTTGTGCGAGTTTTAGACGATAGCTAGAACACTTGCACCACAATCCTCTCCGGGCTTTGCTCATGGGTTCGGCACAGTCAAGGTAAAAACCTTCAGAAGTACTTTTAAAAGTTAAACTACTTTTTTACGGAGCTAGAATTATGACCTGAAGTAGCTTGTTACTCGCTACATGGAATTTTAATCACTTTACAGGTTTAGCAATTAAACAAATCGATGCTTCACCACCTACGCAAACAAACGTGATCTCAGTGACATTGTTTGCGTTGAGGACTGCATCACTTCATGAGCAAAAGTTTCAAAGGAAAGAGGGATATTTAAGGATGAAACCGAGCACTGGAGCGGGGTGAAGAAACAATGGTGCTGAATCCAACCTGAAACTAATTGTTTTCCGACAGCATCAGGTTGGCTCCCGTTCTCATCGACGTTAGAGCCACGATAAACAGTCGCTCCATCACCAGCTTGTCTTCTTACTTTTCTCAAAAAATTTTTTTTGTTCCCAAGAATCCACAATAAACCACAGCTCCTCTTTACTGCCGAATGTAGATCAAAACCTGCAGCTGAACATCCACTCAAGGTGCTGCGACAGAACATCAATAAACACCCTCTGACCAATCAGGACGCAGCATTCAACAGCGCCGCGATTTGAACAGCTTGGAGAGGAACGCGTGAGCACAAAACACCAAAAGTGCACACCAAAGTTCGCCTTTACCTTTTTTCAAAAAACAAATGAGCACTGTGCGACATTCCTCCCACGCTCCACTCGCTACGGCGGTCAGTGTGCGTCATCCCCGCTCGTCCTACCCCACGCATTAATGAGCTATCAAATGCCACGAAGAGATTAACTCCGGGTCTTTCGAGGACGGGAGAACCAAGGAGATCTTATGATGTGGACGTTTATTGACCTCACTCTGGCGGACAATTGATCCAATGTCTGGTGAAGAACAGCTATCACGTCAGACACAGCAAACAGGGAGGAGGACGAAGGACATGTTAGCATAACGCAGACATGGTTTTAGGGGACACGGGTTAATTAATGACTTTTTTATTGGAAAGTTCTGTTTAGTTACAGTGGCAGAAATGTGCCGTCTGGTTACGCGAGTGAATCGTCTTTCACGGAAGCTACGTTCCAAAACTTTTGGCGAAAGACGAAAATCTGTGATTCCCGGACGCCACCCTCGGATGCTTTTTTTTAAAAAATTGTTTCCTCCTGCACTCTTTAGACACTTTCTAGACACAATTAAACACATATTTTACATTTACAATTAAACACATGTATTTTATATATTATTCATATTTTACTCCATTTTGATTCATGTTTATATTTTATAATACCGTGGAAATCCACCAAAAACAATTAGAAGATATATTGTAAATAAAAATCTGGGATTCCTGTAGTGAGAAGGAACATTTATTAAAATCAGAGCCAGGCCCCAGTCAGTCGGTCGACAGTAACTTTACCGATTAGCCAAGAAAAAAATCCAAACAAAAGCCAAAGGGTGAAAAGATCAGGATTAAAGTACATGAACAGGTCTGAATTTCACCGTAAACACTTCAGAGTCAGCCGAAGACACTCATCTCTAGGTTTTTGTTTTTTTTTTTTTACTTTTGACAGGTCAGAGTACCCTCAAATCTCCCAAAGGAAAAGAATTGACCCCTCATCGACCGAAAACAACTCACTCCGATTGTAAACAACAGGTGTTTTTTAAAAAACAAACAAACTTCAGCTACTACAACAGCAACGTTACACAAACCACGTCTTCGGAAAGAATTTAAACCAGACGACAGTCGAGTTATATGGCCTGGGTGCTAATTTATCCCCCCAGCGTTTCACAGACTGTGTCAGTCAGCGAGAGAGACCAGAGAGAGAGAGAGACCAGAGAGAGGGAGAGAGAGAGAGGGAGAGAGAGAGAGGAAGACCAGAGAGAGAGAGACCAGAGAGAGAGAGGGAGAGGAAGACCAGAGAGAGAGAGACCAGAGAGAGAGGAAGACCAGAGAGAGAGACCGAGAGAGGGAGAGACAGGGAGTGAGAGAGGGAGAGGAAGACCAGAGAGAGAGAGACCAGAGAGAGAGAGAGAGAGGGAAAGGAAGACACGAGAGAGAGAGACCAGAGAGAGAGAGAGAGAGAGA
>JAQMCW010000032.1:525337-537938 GCA_030068335.1 Chrysichthys cranchii | reverse complement strand
CACACACACACACACACACACAGAGAGAGACAAACACACACACCCACACACACACACACACACACACACACCGAGAGAGAAAAAGACACACCCCCACACACACACACAGGCGCGGTTCAGCGTGGTGCTCAGCCCTGGTGTGTTGGGAGGATTCCTGACAGGATCCTGTAATGAAAGTCTGCGCTACTCAGCCGGCGTCTCGAATCGGATGAATAAAAGATGAGAAGTAAATAAATAATAACTTCAGACGAGGCTCGTCGATACCTTAATCTCAGCCTGCCTTCACCGCGCGTCAGGAAAAAGAAAAAAATGAAATTAAATACATACATTTAAACAGCTCTTAATACGAAGAGAGAGACAGGAGCGAGCGGCTCGCCGTGCGCCGCTTTATTACTCTTTATTTCAGCAGAGTGAGATTACTCTACACCTCTCCGGCCACAACATTCAGAATCTCACAGGCTCCAATTCACTCTCTGGAAAGCGCACACACACACACACACACACACACACACACACACACACAGAGGACAGCGGTCTTGTACAGAAACTCGAGGAAGCGACGAGGCTCTCAGATTTCGTTAAAATGATTTGAAGTTGAATTCCTCACACAACACTGTATTCAGCCCAAACCCAAGTACTGCACACAACGTGTCCGAAATAAAACCGAAAGAAACAACATCAACATCATCAACATCAACATCAACATTATTCCAACTGAGCAAAAAGCCAAACGGTTAGCGTGAGCTTTAAGGTACGTTTTAAAAACAAGCTTTAAATATGATGTTAGCTAACGAGCTGTAGCTGTTTATTAATAATACATACAGCCCTGCATGGGGGGAGGGGGAGGGGGAGGGGGGGGGGTAAAGAAAAGACAGAACAAAAGTATAAGGAAAGGAAAGAAGGAGAAAAAGAAACAAACAGAAAGTAAGGCCGGGTTTCCTGAGACTCTGCTAAAGAACAACATCGGTGCGGGTAAAGGTCGTCTCTAACGGTTCCGTCCTTCTGAAAGGGTTCTTCCTGGAACCTTTCGTGAGGAGGAGACCCTGTCAGAACTTCTGTAAAAAAAAAAAAGACGCCCGTCTGATCTCGAAGAGTGAGAGCATGAGGACCGTGTGTCTGTGTGTGTGTGTGCGCGCGTGTGTGTTTATCAGCAGGGCGGTTTATGGAAAGTGAGCTGATTTGATTAACAGCGCGCCGATCCTCGAGTAAACCCAGAGTTCATCAGCGTCAATCAGCCGCCGAGACCGATAAAGCTCCGACCCGCCGCCAGGGTTAAAGGTCAGAGGGGGCGGGGCACGCTAAGCAATGTCATCAAACCATGAACTGTACGGCGACCAAAATCAGAGGTCGACTTCCTGTCAGGAGCGAGGAGAGAGATGACCACCCTGATCTCAGGTCAGCTTCTGCTCTCCTTACACATGCACATAAAGCCACCAAGACCAACCAAGGGATGAACCACAACACCGGGAAGAGGATGGACGGACGGATGGATGGAAGGATACACAGGTAGATAGACAGATAGGCAGACAGATAGAGGGGTGGGTGGATGGACAGATACATAGATAGATAGACAGACAGATAGATGGATAGATAGATAGAGAGATGGACAGACAGACAGATAGATACACAGATGGATGGACGGATGGATAGACAGACACACAGACACACAGATACACAGATAGATAGATAGATAGATAGATAGATAGATAGATAGATAGATAGATAGGTGTGTGTTATATTTCATGATCTTCAGCTGATTCAGTCAGAGACGCTGATCATCCATGTGGTGTGATTAATCTGAATCGTGATTCATCTGCGTTATTCTCTCCTGCTTTACTTTACACTGAACATCACTCACCTTCAGAGTGATTCATTAATTACATTCAGTGACACACCTTTACCTGACACATGATTCACCCAGCCGACTCACCCCACCTCACCCCAGATCAGGACACTGCGCCAATTCATCATTATTATTATTATTGTTGTTGTTATTGTTGTTGTTATTGATAGAACTCCACACAGCTGTAACACACACTCAGTGTCGTATACACAGGACACACACAGCATTCACACGCTCTCATGAACTCCCTACAACAATCTTGTCAAAACACACGCACTGCCCAAAACAGTTGGAAAGCGAGCATGTACACACACACACACACACACACTCTTCCTCTTTTTTCTCCATCAGTTGATCAGTTCTTCCTCCTTCCCTCTTTTACACAGATGTTTACTTCCTGGTTTCTCTTCCCTCTGCTGCTTTAATCACACGCATACTGTATGTCACAGCGTCAAACAGGAACTACAAGATCTCTCTCTCACACACACACACACACACACACACACACACTTAATGTACTTGAGAAGTGATCTTGGTTTTCCATTTAACTTGGAGTTTCAACTGCAAAGAAAACAGAGGTGAATTTGCGAGTCCATCATCTATCCACAGCGTTCATATTATTTACACGCGGTTCTGATTCACCAGAGTCCCACGCGACACGATTCGGACAATTCATCCGACGCACGATTCGTCCGGTTTGTTCCAGAAGTGATTCATCAGACACGTGGGGTTCATCGTTCATTCAATATACGGTTCGTGCAAATCCAAATGATTCCCAAGATATGAATCATTTCAGACCAAGAAATGGCTCATGGTTGCCTTTATGTTTGAATCATTTGACTCATCTGATTCCTTTGATATGTTCATTAGACAGAACACTGAAACGTTTATTTTCATCAACATTCAGGTATTCTCTAAATTCACGCTGGTGAGACTGCATGCAAATGTTAACACACTCCGAATGCAGATTAAAAGCGCTCCACCTCCGCGAAGATGATCTCCAGGAACCAATCTCTGTTCAGAGTTAAAAGATTCTCGCCTGATGTTTCAGAAAACGAATCCGCTGACTGCTAAACATTCGTAATTTTGTTTCACCCAGCCTTTAAAATCTGCATCTTTGGAATAATTTTTGAAATCCTGAAAATAAATTACATCTCCACACACACGCACACACGCGCACACGCGCACACACACACACACACACACACACACACACACACACACACACACACACAGAGCCTGAGGAAAACCATCCATCCAGTCAATCAGCAGAAGAACATTCGCGTCTTTATGTTCGTCCTTCATCCTGAGACCTTCGGGTGGGCCAAAACAGAGACGGACTCACCCTGGAAGGACTGTCTGGCTCGCTCCACCAGTTCTTCGATGGGGTAACTGGCCAGCTCGCCTCGCGCATGCTTGGTTTTGCAGTACGTGCAAGCGTTCAAACATCTAAAAGACAGGAAGAGGGAGAAAAAGAAAAGAAATAAAAGTCATCTTAGCCACAGAAAGACTTTCCACACAGACTTTTCCTCTTAGAAACTTTTTTTTTAAATACACCTTTCTCATGTTGAACCAGAGAGTCTACATGTTCCTGACACTAGTCTAGAAAACAGTCTGGAAAACAGGGTTCCTCGCGGGTTCCTCAGACGGCGCAAAGCCGTTACGTTAGAAAGATCTAGATTGGTTGCCATGGTTGCGCCTAGCTAGAGCAAAATGGCAGACAAAACGGCATAGCCAGCTTAAAACACTTATTTGCCATCTGCGTGGAGATGGTTTCAAACATTTATGGAAGGAGTCTCCAGTGTCAGAGGTAAAGCCTTAGGAGGTACGTTTTCAGGACATCTTCAGGACAGGAGGCAGTTACGCTTTTTGCGGTTTCTCAGTAACGTGCTCCAGGACATGCTGCAAAAGCGCCGAGACTCGGGTTCCGGCTCATTTCCTTTCCAACTACGATGGAGTGCAACAAATGGACTTCACACCAGGGGGGTTCAGGGGGCACACGCCCGAGTGGAGAGACAGAAGAGCTCGGAGCTGCGACTCGAGCGAATCCAGTCGTGTTCTGATGGCAGGAGGAACTGAAATTTAACTCCTCCTGGCCAGACGTTATTAGCAACATTAGCATCGTGTCTGGACAAATCTGCTTGTGTGTTATTCAAAGCCTGAAACAGCCCGAGGACGTGTGTGTGTGTGTGTGTGTGTGTGTGGGTGCAGCATAAATGGCATTATTATGGTAATGCAGTAGCAGATAACTTCATGCATGACACTAATGATCTAAAAACCTATCATGCTCCAATTTACAGCCAGACAAAAGCCCTTTCTCGCGTTATAATCAATAAAAATCTTTGGCAGCGTCGCACGGCCCATCAGCCTCCGGATGGATCTGCCCTTAAAAAGACAGGCCCTGCTGGATGAACGGGCCTTTGGAGACGCTCCAGGCGTCTCGTTTCTGACACGAGACACTCTTTAACGGGGACCATCTCTCTCACAGCACTTTCCCAAATTAAACCCAGTGTTAAAAGATGGAGGGCCGGGTCACATGACCTGGGTGTTTGGGGAAAACAGATGTGTGCCTCGCTTGTGGTCACAGCGCAGCAAAGTGACGTTATCATGGCTTCGACTTGACATCTTGGAGCTTCTTTAAACTGCGCACACGATAAACATAAACAAAAAAAATTACACAAAATAAAAGCCCGTGCTGGATCCAGTGCTGTTCCAAATCGAACAAATCTGCTTACAGGATCTCGTCTCTGGCCCCAGGTCGCCACCTGCAACGACTTAATTTCTTAATTACTTTCTTTGCAAGCTGTGCATTTCCACTCATTGTTAATTACAGTGGAAGACGCACGAGGACAACATGTTTAATCGCGTCTCAGAAAGCAGACACGGAGGATGGTGAGTGCGGGTGGGGGTGGGGGTGATGAGGGGACCCTGGTGAAGTTTCCTCTTCCTCGTTAATTCAGCAACACTGCTGACTTCAAGACAACGCAGGAACCCTCCGAGCTCCTTCGGTTTATTAATTCAAGCCCCAGTGTGAGCATCTGCGCAAAATTACACCGCTTAAAAAAAAAAAAAAAAAGAAAAGGTTCGAGAGAACGAGCACGACTTCCGGAGACTTGAAAAGCGCCCAAGGTCCCAAGCCGACAGCGACTGTTTTGTTGTGAGAGAGGAGAACGTAATTAAAAACAAAGTTTAAACCTCGACTAAGCGCTACAGCGCATCCTGTTTTGCAGCAAAGAGGACGAACCAAGGATGCGAACGCGACTCGGGCCGGAATACAGCGCGAGGGAGCGTGTCGCAACGTCCGAGTCCAAGAGCGGCCAAAACGTGCAGTGGCAAGGTTTACTGCGGTGAAACGTCAAACAAAGACATGGAAGGCAAACACACGTGCCAGCGTTCTGTGGTCGGGCACGATGGGAGTCTTTTCTCTCTGAGGACAAGAGAGAGCCGATGAGTCAGGGTAACCATGGAGACGCACTGGTAAACAAACACGTGCTAGTCAAAAAACCTCCGCCTCGGCCGACCACATCACAGGAACGACTCATTCCCGGCGGCCGGCCTCCATGTTCCTCTCTCGCACAAACATGGAAAAGCGAACGAACTCTCACACCCACACGGCAGAACGGCCAGCAAACACGGCTGGCAAAAAGACAAGACTTTCAGCTGTGCACTCTGTGGCTTTTTATAAAAATAAATAAATAACGCCGCTTCCGAAACCAAAAACGAAAGCCGAATAAACATGCACCATTGTCAATAATTACAAGGGAACACGAACACAACCAGTCGACGAAGGAGCTTGGATCATGGAAATCGTTTTCCACGCTAATTTAACAACAAGAGACTTTATTTTGAGACCGTATGAGAACGTTCCCTTATTTCCCATGTTCCGGGATGAGTTCATAAGACTCGTAAGGACAGCGAGGTGATCCTCGGGTTAAAAGCTCAGGGAAGGAGATTACGGGAGCTTAGAGCATCACCCTCGGCTCACGCGCTCAGCCCGGACGGTCTTAACGAGCTTTATCATCAGATCAACACGGGTCTATCGGAATTAATTAGAGTGCGCTGTCGACCCCTGTGGAGATCTGCCGTGTCTGGGTGTGGTAAAAGTCGGACCTCTTCGTCGTGCTCAGTACTTTATTTATTCATTTAGTTTTTTCCAAACCCCACGGACTTCTATTAGTGTTGTCGAGTCGTGTTTTTCCTCTTGACCAGATGACCTCTCAACAGGCTCCACGGCAAAAGAAGCGTACAAAGAGACTCTTTGTTGCGATTACGACTTCGAATCAGAAAATCGAATCAACTCGTTCAGGCTAGAAAGACATCAAAAAGGAGCAGCTCAGCAAGTTACACCGGGCGCTGCCACCCTCTGACGGGGCGTGAAAATCGGGCTGACAGGAGGGAAGGAAGTGTGTGTCGGTTGGGAATCGAGTGGAAAAGCGTGTGCAGGAGTTCCCCAGATTCATGCGACGTGAAGCGTGATGAGCCAACACTTCATCCACTCAACACGCCTCTCGGGAATATGCTGGAGGCCGCGACGCCGACTCGAGTTTTCAGGGGACCTGGGATGGACACGGGAATCCATTTGCCTTAAAAGCCCTCGGTGGCAGACGTGCCGTGACGGCTCGGTGAAGGGTTCTTAAGCGTCGCCCCCAACCCCCTGTTAGCGGCTCTCCGGACTCCAGACAGGACCAAACAAGGTGTAAAGCAGGTGTTAAGTACCGGATATTTCATAAACTTGCTGAAAAACAACTTGCTGACCTCTTAAAATTCTGGATTCTGATTGGTCAGAAGGTACATCAGGGCACCAGTAAAACGAGTACGTCACGTTTTCCATAACGACGTGTGCTGGCTGTTGTGTCATTCGGTTTCCTCCTGTTCGTCGCCCCGACAGCACCGTCTCCCTCCTTATCCGCAGAACTAAAGTGTCGTCATCTTCTGAGCCGTGATGCCGTGGCCCCTCCCCGCGCTCTTCAGACGAGAAAAACACAACGCTGGTTTTTAATTAAGAGCAAATTTGAGAAGCGAGGCTGTAATCCGAGATCCGAGACCTCGCACCAGGTCACGGTACCAGCACGCAGACCTCAGGAACTCGGCTTAGCTGGCAGTCTGGGACGAGTCCAGTTTGAAGCATTAAGTCCTTTGGTCTTTGGAGCACGTGTGAATATTCTTTTCACAGCGAAGACAAAAATGAACGCGGTCCGTGGTTCAAAGTGGACAAATTCAATTAATTAGCTAGTTCTCCAACGTGTTCGCCGCGGACGTGCAATTATGCGAAAAGCAGTTTCTCAAAATGAAACAAGAAAATAACTATGCTCGTTAAAACACTGCGGAAAATAAGTGAGTACTTGGAGCCCTATGAGGAGCCACTTGGTTTATCCTCTCCTGTTAACATTTCAGGTCATGACGCATGGTGTTTGCATCCTCGATTTAAAAAAAAAAAAAAAAAAAAAAAAAAAAAAAAAGGCAGAGAGTTTCTAAGCTAACATTCCGTCGTGTAAGGAGATGACCAGAGTCTTCCTAGTGTTTAAATGTGAGTTGGCTGCATGCTGCGCTGGAATTAGACTTACACCACGACTGGCTTATCAACATCACTAAAAATGTTATTTACGACTAAGAACAAAACAATTCATTCTCAGCTTTTTGGCTGGCAACATTTGTCTGCAGATATCTGGGAAAAACGGAGAATCCAGGTAATCCAAACTCTGCTTGACCTGCGTCCCCAGCCTACTGATGTGTCCATCACTGAGGGACGATGCTCCAAATGGGTGTAACCAAGCTAGAAATTCTTGGACTGGTCAGTTGAACCCCAACAATCCCATGTGAATCAAACAGGGTTCCCCCTCTGCACTCGCAGCTCACACGGCTCCATGGTTCCATATAAGATCACGAAGAACTGGCCTGCTGTCTCAACGTGGGCAGGTTTTTATCCTGACGGTAGGGTGGGAAGACGATTCCGGAACTCAGATTCATTAGAAATTCCAGAATGATCCATTTTGTATTCCAAAATCTGTGTAAACGTGGGAGGGAGGGACGGAGGGGAAGCACGGGCATGGGAATGGAATAAACAGATCCAGTCCAGTCCAGTGGAGCCGAACCCAGTCCAATACAGTATTTGGATGGTGGCAGGTCCATATTCACCAACATCCTTCGTGCCAGTGAACAGAACGAACTCAAACTACAGTTCTCTCTTTCTGCTTCACACCTTCAAAAAAGTAGATAAAAAAGGAATAAAGTTAATGAAGGTGTCTGTGTTTATACTGGAGCTGTGTTGATCCTTCTGCTTGGCTTTTTTATTTATTTATTTATTTTATCCTGGGTCTTTGTATCACCAACTCCTCTGCAGGACCCTTTTCAAATCAGGAGCTGTGGAAGAACATCAAATCCTCAAACTTTTAGCCTGTAAGTCCTCAGAACTTTTGACCTTCCAGCTACCTCAAGATCTCAAACTTGAAAATTAACTTTAAAGCCTGCGCCATGACCCACCCACCTACCTACCTACACCGCCCGACAGGTTTATTTAGTCATTTATTGCATTGTTTTGATCTTCAGTTGCAGGTCAGCGTGGGATGTTGGGTTAGCAGGATGATTGTTTTCGTTTCCTGTGATTTCATGTGGTTGTTGAGAAGTAGCACATGATGAGTAACACCATACATGAACAGGAACCACGCACACATGTGAGCATGTAAACAGCTGAAGCTCGGTGTTTATGTGCCCCCACAACACCCTGAACCACTTCCCATCATACTTCCTGTTTCAGGCCGGTAAGCGTGTCGTTCAGCCTCCCGTGCTTGTTGTTTTGATGACGGTTATATATCACGTCTCCCGCAGTCTTACCCTGTGTGTTTTTGATATTATACTAAGCCCTCTGTATTTGACGTTCATGGTACTTCAAAGGGATTGAGAACATTTCAAAGCAGCTTCTCTGCTACATCAAAAAGTATAAAAAAAAAATCCATCAGAAGTTGCACAATTCCCACAGAACCTCATCTGAGGTTATTGTCTTCAAGCCTTTTCCATCTTCGTGATTCAAGAACCATAAAGTCTAATACAGACGGCAACACCAACGCCGAGTCCAACCACTCGGGGATCGTTATTTCTCACAAACAAAACAATAAGATTTAACAACATCTTCATTACTTTCGGGTTTGAGGATCACTGTTTGATCTCGCCAAGGACCCGTAACACACAGATCTGACCTTCGCTGGCTTTTCTCTGAGTGAAAACGAGTTTCTCACCTCACCGTCCACGGGTCTGACCGCAAAGCTTTAACCAACAATAATACTGGACTCATGCTCAGGTCAAGCACCGAGAATTCCAGGAAGTCAGGACATTTCATTCTGCCATTTTGGAATTCTGATCAATCCAGCCCCATTCTGAAGGAATTCTGGCCAATACCACCCAATTCTACAAAAAAGTCAGACTAATCCCACCCAAATTCTGAAGAAATTCTGACCAATGCCAGACAAATTTGAAGAAACTGACCAATTCCACCAAATTCTATAGATATTCTCACCAACTCCACCCAATTCTGTTGAAATTCTGACCAATCCCACCCAATTCTGACAGAATTATAGCCAATTCCACCGACTGGCGATTCAGTTCAATGTGATGTCCTGCACGTTTCCTCGGACCAATACGACACGCTCAACCAACTTTTGGCCCCGATGTCCATCTCTACCTGTAATTTCTAGAAATCTAACTCCCTCAAAAAGTAAAAAAGACATCTGGGCTGTTTTCCTCCTTTAAAATGATAGACGTGGTTTGGCTTTTTAAGGTCGTATATGAAATGGCCCGAGTGACATCACAGTGAATTAAATAAAACCCAAACCAAAAACCTAAATCAGTCGGCTCAGGGATGTCTGCGCTGTAAGAAATGAATCCGATTCTGACATCACTCTCAACTGCTAACTTTAAACAGTTATAATAATTAGATCCTCTTGTGCTGCATCACTGTGGTCCTGCAGGTCTGACATTTGATCCCGCTCTCATGAACCATAAAGCGTCAGTTTTAAACCAGACCTCAAGCGAGGACGTCCGGCTCTCTATCAGCCGGGTTTTAGGTAACTCTGACATCAGCCCTGACATTTGGAGGCCGAAAGCATAGAGGGGTCTTTGTGCTAGAGTGAAACTGCAACTGGGGCTTTTTCCATCTCTCTAACACTCACACACACACACACACACACACACACACTCCAGCAGTCATGATCACTTGATCCAGGCTGCTTATCAGCTCATGTCTCTCAGTGCTCACATTCACTCCCTGACTGATTACTGCGTTATGCAGCTCCTCTATGCACCGCTGACCTTCGCTAACCGCTAAGTGTGTGTGTGTGTGTGTGTGTGTGTGTGTGTGTGTGTGTGCGCACATGTGTGAGAGAGACACATTCTGCCTCTAATGTCCCTGATGGTCCAGACTCCGAATCATCAGAACCTACGTTTCGAGTGACGCATGTTGCCGGGTCGTGTGTGTGACTGCTAACACTCTTGTTCAAGTCTTCAGATTGGAGCTCCGGTGTTTCTCGAGTGTCTCGGAATCCTTTTTTTTTTTTTAGTTTTGTATTTAAGTTTATCTACACAACATTAGAAGTCACCCTTGTTTGCACATGTTGTAATCCCAGTGCCTCCCCACAGCCTCTCCTCCTCCTCCTCCTCCGCCGCGTTCATTATCCCCAGATCTCTGATAACACGGCTGTTTGAGTTTACGACTGCGTCGGGGTGTTGCTGGTTTCCCGAGCCCTAAAGGACCCGGAGCTCATTTCGCTTCGTTTTCAGAACCTTACTGCTTTCCAAGCAAAGGTCAGATCAACGTCTCGCCCCTGGGCGAATGCTTCATGAACTTCTCTCTCTCTCTCCTGAACCAGCCGAGCGTTTGATGTCCTCGTTCGACTCCTAGCGTGGCTCCGGCGAGAGACGCCGCTCCTGCCTGGAGAGTTCCTAAACCCAAAGCGTTAAGCTCAAAGTGCATCGCAGGCGTGCTATAAAAGAGTAATCACACCTTCCTCTTTTTGTGAGCGCTCCTGTTTATTTCCCCCTGCTCTGTTTGTGCTGGCAACAAGACAACCGCCTCCAGGTCGAGAGTTCAGAACTCCTCGCGGCGGTTTAATCAGCGCGATATCGAACATGATGTGAAAAACGCTGACCACTTCCGCAGTTCCTCCTTGGCGTCGTCCTAATGCAAACGATTCCAGCTGCAGGACAGCTTTAACGAGTCTCGAGGTAGAAAAATTACACGTTCATTCTTTTTCCCTTTCACAATAAGGTCAGTTCTACAGCTCGCCTGCAGTATCGTTATGGCTAGTAAAGCTGTACCGCACACCAGGGTTCAACATTAGGTGTAACTATTATTGGGTAAAAAGCATCATGTGGGGTTCTTTAATAAACTGTGAACTTTGGCAAATTGCTGCGTGTGGTACAAGAGGAATAAAGCACTTGGAGGCGTAATCCGTGGCGTGGCGTTACAGCACCACGCTCGCACGTCTGATCCACGTGACGCACTCAGGAAAAAAGTATTCTTTGGGTTTAAATATTCCGTATGACCCGAATGATGTGCAATAATACACAACAGATATGCGTGCACACCGCCGCGTGATACTGAACATGTGTACGCGTGGTTATAAATGAGTGCGTGCACATTGAGCTGTTCAGTCACTCGCTCGATCGCTAATCGTCCTCCACTGCGATCAGACGATCGTTCTATCGCTCACCAGTGGCGTAATGGGCCTGGGACGAGGCGGGAGGGGGGGACACGGCGTCCTGATGATGTAGAGGTCTGTCAGGCAGCAGGCGAAAGCTGACCCCTCAGCGCTGACCCCTGCATCCAGCGCATCAGCTGCGAGTACACCTGCGAGGACGGCTAACCCACTTTAGCTAGGCGCGCTACCGCTGCCCGGCGCGTCTATTTATCTTGTGGCGTTAAGGACACAGGAAGCTCTGGCAGATGGAGACCGGCGTCCGGCGCTGCTCCGACGACACCACATTAACGTGATTGAGGTGTGCCTCCTGGCTCCTATTTCATGCCTGACAGCCTGCGCTTGGCTACAGGCCTTACTTCCACAGCACAGCTGATCGGAACAATGGCGCGCCTGATTGGCCCCGTGCCAGCCGTCCGTGCAGCCAGGAGGGAAATACACACCGACAAAAAGGACCTTATATATATATATATATATATCCGAGAGCGAATTTGGCAACATCGTTCCGTCACCATGATGCATGCTAATGGATTTGACCAGCGCACCGACGTGAACGGAAATATGACACGCCGACGAACAACTTCTCAGAAACCTGCAGGTCCCACGTCGGGTCTCGTTCATCAGAAAGACTGGAATTATCCGGACGTCGTTCCCGGGAGCGTTCCCACAAGAAAATGAGGCGTTCGGAAAAACATACGTGTCCTGCGATTCCCTTGACGTCCGGATAACGCGACCCTCGACAGGTCAAGGTTAGGATCGCTTATTGGTTTCAACTTGATGACCGTTTGGTGAAAAACGTTTGGTCACACGAAAGAAAGCGATTGCAAAAAATTTGAGCTGGACAAGATGAGATGTTGAATTAGGGCAAAAGTTCTGGCACCCTATAAAAAAGATATGCGAGTGCGTCTTTCGTAGCTGGGATTTCCCACCCGTTTCCTTTTTCCTTAAATAAAGCAAAGATCACTGAAAGAACACCCTGTATACAGACGCTACGTTAAAAGGGTCACGTGTACACACACAACTCAACATCTTCTAATTAAAAAAAGATGGGGGGGGGGGGGGGGGGGTTTGT
>JAQMCW010000032.1:510753-524415 GCA_030068335.1 Chrysichthys cranchii | reverse complement strand
CCCCCCCCCCCCCCCCCCCCCCCCCCCCCCCCCCCCCCCCCCCCCCCCCCCCCCCCCCCCCCCCCCCCCCCCCCTCAGTGTTTCATGTTAAGATCCAGTGTGAACGCAATGCTAATGTTTGTTTGGTGTTTTTTCTTCTCTCCTGTCTCACTGCTCGATGTGGGAGCTTTAACGTTCCCAGGCGTCGGGGTTCACCTAGCGCTGATATGCTGCCCCGTAATCATCCTTCTTGGTCTGTCGGTTCCCCCGCCACGCCGCCCCCGAGGCCCCCACAGGGTCGCCTGCTTCCTGAGCGATTTCGCTGTCCGAGGGATTCGTTCCCAAAGGAACCGCACCAACAAAAGCAACAATGGCTCCTTTATCAGGCTCAGACTCGACCTCCACTCGCGAGTCCGCCGTCCAGACACGAGACGTGTTTACAAACACCGCCTCAGCAAAGTTCTGACCGCTGAAGGACACAGGAAACGCTAACCTCCTCCACGGGAAGCGGCAGGACTGGCCACGGGACCTGGTGAACTTTTTAAAGGAGCGTTACGGAGTTTGGCGGCAAGCCGAGTGAGAGCGTTCCTCACAAGAGGTGTCAGTTCAACTGTGGAAGATCTATGCTCGGGAGTCTGCGAGGACTTCTGAAAGCGTTCTGATGAAGAAGAGACCTTGGGATGGTTTCATCCACCCGACGAACCTTTATGCGTCCTGAGCCCAAACCTCCAGAAAGGTCCAAATCCAGGGTTTATCAGGAATCTGCTGATGGTTGACGGAGTTTGGTAGGAGACTCTTGTATTTTTATGAACGCACCCAAAGCGCTGCGTTCCCTCGTCAGGACGCCGCTAACACTCGCGAGCTCCACCTGACGGTCTGGCGTTAAGACGTTCACCATAAAAAGTCCCAGTCACGTCCCACATGCCGATTCCGCACGCACGCAAACATGGCTTAGTCTTGTGATCACACTCTCGCACGCGCACACTCTTCCTAAGTACATTCTCTGAAATGGTTAATAAGTTAACCGTGATGGAACTTTGTTAAGAGCGGCACTTCTGCGGCGGGAGACTTCATCGAGGCTGTTGATTTTCTCTGGCGTGAGTAATGAAAGGCTCCGAACGAAGTATCCATAACCCAGTTTACACCTAATGATGTATGAGGCAGCGATCGGACGATCCCGGTGTGCACCTGGACTCCCGCGGGGACGCCGGGCTGAGCGAGAGAACTGAACGCACACGTGTGTGTGTGTGTGTGTGTGTGTGTGTAATACTAGCTTATATCAAAACAAGTCTACAGAGCGAAAACCTCTCATCAGGTTACTCCAAACACGAGGTGGTCACGTTCAAATCACCAACATCTGCCACGCCATCGCTGCTAAGATCTGGATTCTGATTGGTCCGAAGGAGCTACAAGTTGCACGCTTGCTGCCCCATCACGGAAGGAGTCTCCGGGAACAAGTCGGCCAAAAAGCTGCAATGTTAAACGTTCTTCAGGACAAAGGTGTTTAAAAAGGGAGCTAAAGGATATCGCTGCTGTAATGAGTCATTAAATGCATCTAGAAATAGATAAAAAGTACGCTGTGTTCGTCTTTCATAAAGGAGGGGGGGGAGCGTTGGAGCTTTGCTGTGGGGCAACAGGATGGCAGGCTGCAGCACACCACACCGGGGTTGATTATTTTCCTCGAACAGCGCGACACGCACAGGGCTTTATTTCCGCCACATGCGCTAATGATGAACAAATCACTGCAAACAACAAACAGAAGACATTACAGAGTGTGTGTGTGTGTGTGTGTTGTTTCTGCAAACAAAAGCAAAAAAATCTTGTTGCGCTTTTTTTGTTGTTCCCCCCCATTAGCATTAGATACGCGAGACGTCGGAGAACATCGCAGTCTGGTCCTGAGCTCTCGCTCCGACTCTGGACTCGTCTTTTCTTGTCTGGCGTCCCGTCTCTCTCTTCTGACATCAAAAGAACGAGCAGTTCCTCTGCGAGTGTTTAAAAAAAATAAAACGCCACCTCAATCTGAGACGCTAATAAATCGCAGCCTAATCAAACGCTCTGTCTTTTTCTTTTCTCAGTGCCGGGACGTCGGGGGGGGATTAGGTTTGATATGGGGGCTCGGCATGCCGCTGGCGCCCGAGGCCGTCAGAACAGCTCCATGTTAACTCTTCAGAGGGAGGGAGAAAAAAAAAGTTGTGCTGAAAAGAAATAAAAATCCACCACAAAAGAAGTTTCAGGAGAAGAGCGAGGAGAAGGGAAAGGAAGGAAAAGTCATTAGCGGAAGTTTAAACGCAAAATGAAGCGCATTGCGCGTGGGTGTAATTTTAATTTCCTCGCCAATTACAGAGCGGCGTGCAACAGCACCGAGAACACCGCGCAGTCGGAGAGGGGAGAAACCCGGAATTGGGGCGGTGCCGTCAGACCGGGACGCTAATTGATCATCGTGGCGAGCCTGCAGTCAGCGTCACGTAAACCGATCTCCAAACAATCATTCTCAGTAAAAACAAGACGGAGCAGACGCGCCTGCGCTTCCTGTCCAATGTCAGGATGAGGGACGCTTTAGATTCCTCCAGAACCGTTACAGAAAATTCACCAATTCCGTACATTAAATCTCTTAATCATCAGCGGGTGAGCTGTTACTACGGAAACGCTAACACACCAGAACATAGACCTGCGCTGCGGTCAGAGGTGCTGTGACAGGAAACTAATCAACACCTTCTCTCGCCGCGGGAACAAACGAACGTCAAAGGAGGCTCCCCGTGGGTCATTTCCGTGCGCCACGTCTTCTCATTCGTTAGCACTCGTCACACGTGTTGGAAAGGTTCGACTCGGGCTCGGTGATGCCTGGGGTCGTCATGATGACGCGTCAAATCATGAAGGTAAAAAAAAAAAAATGCAATGATAATAAAAATAAATAAGTGTTGGCGCTATCCCTGGGAGATCACGGGTTTGAATCCAGATGCCTGCGAGTGAGTGGGAGCCAGCAGGTGGGCGGGGCATACGCGCTCTCTGCTGTCACTCAGGGCGGCGCTAGGCAACCGCGAGAGCTCACGTATGTGTAAGACAGCAGTTCCAAGATGTTGAGGAAGCAGAGGCGAGTGTGTGACAGGACAAAGATTGCTAGGGGGTGGGGAATATGCAAATCATCAAAACATTCCCAAGAGATATATATATATATACACACACACACACACACACACACACACACACACACACACACACACACACGGATCGGGAAGTGGAAGTCAGGACAGTCACGCTCTGAGCTGATGATTATAACGACGTCAGATGGCCTGAGGAGGAAATTCACGGCCCATGTGAGCACCGTAATGAGAACCGATCGCTGGACTTCCTGGAAGAAGAAACGCGACCGCCGCTTCGGAGCGCTGCAATGCTGAAGCTGACCTCGTCCTCGAAGGGCGAACCTTGCGGTGAGCTGCTCGCTCAGGCACACGCGGGCTTCACATAAACCGCGAGATTATCCTACAAACCTGTATGGGAATCAGAGCTGGTGACAAACACCTGAAAAGATGAAGAAGGTGGTGGTGAAGGAGCAGGGACGTGACCCCCATCCAGCACCTCCCACAGAGACGCCTTTCACGCACAGATTAGCATGGAGATGATTAGCGACCTCCTGAAAACAAGGGAGGAAAAAAAATCTCGCTCTCCTGTGCATCAGTGCAAATTATAATTTACAAAAACCTAATCTGCCTGCAGAGACCCAGAAGAACACACACGCACACACACACAGATTTCCAGATCAGCTCCCAGAACAGCACGGCTTTGCTGCTGGGCTATGTACCTGTGCGTCTCGTGGCGTCTCCGTCTTCATCTTGTTTGTCTCGAAGCGACGCTTTGAGAGGAGTTTTTAATTACGCAGCGGGGTGGGGGGGAGGGGGGTTCCTCAAGCAGAGCAGCGTTGTAAAGAAAAGAAAAACCCCAGATTCAGCTTCGGTGTGGGAACAGAAGCAAACAGGCCTCTGAGAGAGAGCAGCATGACCTCAGTGCACGTGTCATGAATTCATCTTCTCTCTTCTCGACCTCCACACTGGCTGTCCATCTCCTGCACTTTATTTCGTCTCATTTAACACGGCATCTCGGGTCACACGCCGCCGGTGCATTCCACACCCTGCTACCCACGGAACGAGCCGCGGCCTTGTTTACCCTCTCTCTCTCTCTCTCTCTCTCTTGAGTATACGCTCCTCGTCTCTTTTCACAGTTTCTCACGTCGGCGTGTCCTCGTCCCCGGAGTTCTCGCAGGCGTTCAGAGTGAGTTCAGGGTTCAGACGCAGAAACCCGTGACGAGGACTTTTATTACTGGGAGCCTGCGGTGTGTGTGTGTGTGTGTGTGTGTGTGTGTGTGTGTGTGTGAGATCACAGCAGGTCACCCAGCTTTCAGTGTGAGGTGAGCATCTAGTGATTGTTGGATTATGGCCTCTAATTTAGCACCAGGGAGCCTCCAGATCGGCTTCAGCGTCCTGAGCAGAACCGAGCACCTGCTGGAGTTCTTCTTCTTCATTTATGTCCATTTCTTTTCCTTCCGTCCGTCACGGTGCGTTTTCCAGGGACGTTGTACGGTCCACAAGAAACGGTCCCACTGTACACCCCTGAGGAAGACCTGAAGTTATTGCTAGATTTACATCACGCATATTGTGTCATCCATGTCATACTCAGTAAACTTTGAAGTTTTTGTGGTAAACGAATGTAAAAAGCGTCCTCGTGGGCGTGGCCTAATATTCTAATGAGCACATAGGATCGATCTCCTTCTGCCTGGCCCCAGGCGGTGATGTCGCTCCAACAGTGGAACGCAGCAACCAACTGAGTTACAAGTGAAGGTGGGGCTTATGCAAACACACGTGATAAGCCCCACCCACTTTGGCGTGAACAGACGGGAGTTCTGATCCGTCTCCAGTTCCACACGGTTTGTGATTCGGGGTCCGTAACCAGACGAGCAACACGGACCTGATCAGCTCAAAGATCTCCGAGGCTTTCACATCAAGTGCCTTCTTTCTTTTCTTTTTTTATGTTTAAGTGGCGATACGCATTAGAAACCAATTCATCAGTCTCAGTACACATACACACACACACACACACGCACACACGCACACACGCACACACCCACAAAATCAAAGGCTTATTAGGATTTAAATTACGTTGCAGGGAATTGAGAAACTACACCATCTGCAATTTAAACAAATCAAAGGCACAGACAGACAGGACGAGAGAAAGACAGACAGACAGACAGAAAGAGAAAGACAGGAAGAAAGAAAGAAAGAAAGAAAAACAGGAAGAAAGAACGACAGAAAGAAAAGAGACAGTCAGACAGGAATACAGACAGACAAATAGACAGACAGACAGACAGACAGTCCAGCTCACCCGGTGTTGATGGAAATGATCTCGATCAGCGGGTTCTTCCGAATCTTGGGCAAATCCAATCGAGCTCCACCAAGACGCTTGCCATTATCTTTCTTCGGACCCAGCAGACGTACGGAATGACCTTCACCACACACACACACACACACACACACACACACACACAGTTAGCGTAGCATGTACCCTTGGCATCACAAAAGAGCCGTGAGAGATGAATCAGTGCTCTGAATTCTCCTGCGTCTCTATTCTTACGAGGCCAAAGAACGCAGCTTCAGCAAAAAAAACAGCCTCTATTCAGCCGCACGCCATCGAAGTCAGACGGCACGAAGGAATTCTCTACGTTTTCCAAGAATCTGCTAATAAATATATCTATAGACATAAAAAACAGGGTATTGTTGCAAAGACACCGCTGCGCTGAACGACGACGAAACCGTGACCTCACAGGAAATCCCTGCTGAACCCTGAGCAAGAACTTCAACTCCTCAAACTAACTTCCAGAGCAAACACTGCGCTTTCACCCTAAACACTCAACCGCACAACCGAGAGAGGAGCGAGCGCTGTCCGAGAGGCACGCAGGACCGGGGGTGGGGGGGTTGCCGCCAAAAGTTTACGCAGAACGGAGCGCAAAACAAAACGCGAAACGAAACAAAACAAACAAACAAAAAAACCCCACATAAAAGCGTGAGCTGAAAGAAAGAGTACAGTGACGTAAACAACAATCACTCTTTACACCCGCGGCGAGCAGAAAATCATCTCAAAGTGCGCGGCGCTCCAAGTTTACTTCCAACTTTAGTCCTTGTAAACTCTTTCGTTCTCTTGTCCAAAATACGGAAAAATACGCAGGGCGGAAAATGTGACTATACAAAATACAATTTAAAAACATTTTGCTCATTGCATCTTTCGTATATTTTTTTCCCCTCTGTACAGCGCTACAGAATGTTTTATTAAAAACACAGAAATTTCAATTTTGCATAACGTCGAAAAATCAGGCATTTGCAAAAAAAACCCCAAAAAACACGGGAAATAAAGAAACCAGAACTTGCAGAAGGCTGGCTAATAATCTCTTTAGCGTGTGTGTGTTTGTGTGTGTGTGTGAGAGAGGTCGACACTGGCGGTAATCTTTCATAATTACTTCGATACAGGATCTCTGAGACTGTGTGTGAAACCCTTCATCCTCTTAAACGCTGGCAGTTTGCTCACAGCCGAGCGCTCGCTGCAGGTGGAGCGAGTCTCTTTTCTTACACACTACAGAGTTCAGGGTTATACCTGGAAATGTACAACACAGACCTCAAACTACGGCTAAAACGACGACTCGAGCTCTCTGAGGTGCTGCCACTTCTTACACTTCCGATAAATCCGATAACAAGCGAGTCTGGAGCTCACGCTCGCATCCGATCGGCCTGCGTTTATCGCCAGGCGAATTTAATTACGCGCTCCGCATTCAGACCTGCGCCCCGTGAACTAATAACGGCTCCTAAATTATTCATCCTGCCCATCTACATGCAAATAGCAGAGCGTTCGAGAAAACACACGAGCGTACGGAGTCATTTTCCGATTCGCTGCTTCTGAAAAAAGTCATGGATCCTCTTTCCTCGTGTGTGTGTGTGTGTGTGTGTGTAGCTGTGATGAAGGAAAGTGAAGAAATGAAAAGGAGGAAAGATTAAAAGGTCACGTCTATAAAAAGGTGTAGCTGTGGTAAAACTCCCCGACGACTCTTAAGAATTCAGTCAAGGAAGAAAAAAAAAAAAAAATCACTACCAGACAATTTCAGGCTGCTAATTAGCGGTTAGCACAAAAAAAAGTGAGAGGAATCACCACCAGCACACGAGGATAAGACGACTCTGACTGACGACAAAATGAAATTAAATGATTATATTATGATGGAGGTTTAAAGATGCGTCAAATCCTTTTCTTTTTTTGAAGGAGTCACTTTGTTTTTCTTAAACCTTTCACAGAGTCGTTCACTTGGCTCACACACCGCCGACAGAACAAAGATCGACTGACGTCAGCGTGAGAAAACAGCCATCCAGGGGCGGGGCTTCGTTATCCGCAAAGCCTGGAACTGGCTGAGAAAATCAAACGAACCTATACGAAGAACAAACAAACGACTCACTGAATGAGTCATGAAGTAAATGACTCGCACACTGAACGACACCAGAGTGAATCAATTGTACGAGTTTTCATGTTTAATAACGGACTAAACGTCACGAGGACGATAACATGGTGACGGAGTAAAGCTTCGAAAAGCCATTCTGTCTGGAAATAAAAACATTTAGAGCAATTTTCACATTGTTAAAAATAAAATTGTGAAACATCATCAAAAAATGTTTTCTGTTAAAAATAAAAAAAAAAAAAGGTTTTGTTGGTATTAAGTTACCGTTTTGTTTTTTTTTTAACGCCGACGTCATGCAAACATATAAAACTGAACGAGTAGATGACTAAAAAAATATCACGACTTCCCAGTTTTAGCTCATTCGTCCCTGAGTGAATCGTTACATGAATCAGAATCAATATATGAATTATTCAGCTGAATCACTTCATTTTAAAACGACTCGCGGATTTTTAACTCCATCTCCAAGTCGTGCAGGAATAACAGAACCATGTTCTCCTTCACGTCTGCTGTTGTTTAGATGTTCCGTTTATAACGCGCCCCGGGTTCAATACAGGGCACAGCGTCTTTGGACAAAACCTTTAAATGACTTCATAGAAATAAAAGTTCTTTAAGGGTTCCTAACACCGAGGTTCTTGAACGCCTGAACGGGTTCCTCATGAAGGACGATCAAGGAACCTTCAATGATGTAGACCTTGTTCTGTCTAGAGATGACCATAAAAGATGCGAACGGGTCTAATCCGTCGGCGCGTTGTTTGTCAAGGGATTACACTCACCTTTCACCGCTTCATCCACCACCTCCACCACGCGATCGATCTGCTGGACCTGCACACAGACGGAGCAAAGAGACGGACAGAAAAGAAAGAAAAGAAAAAAGGAAAGAAAAGAAGGGACAAAAAAATAAGGTTTAATCATTTTTCCACCTGGTTTGGTTCCCGTACCCCGCCGTGTTCTCACACCCTGCGCTAGCGGAGTTGTGTTGGCGAGTGTTAGCATGAGGACGTCTCTGACCGACAATGAAACCTTTCTACATTTTTCGCCCGGATTTTAATCCGCTGGTGAGTCCGTTATCACGAAGCCGTCTTTAGATTTTCACGCTTGGTTCCGAACCCTGGTGATTTATTGAATAAGTAGTACTTGTTCTCCGTGCAGGGCTGTGAGAATCATGCTAATCTCCTCATGCTATGCTAGCAGCGAGATAACGTAAGCGCGTGACTAGTGGAGTAGCAGGGCTACCGTAAACACAAGACCATATCGAGTTCTGCTCGCAAAACGCCAGCAATGCAAACAAACAAGACGTCGCAATGAGGCATTTAAGAAGTAAATAGAAGTAAATTTATAAAAAATTATGAGTTCACACAGAAACTTGGACTGTTTTACAGTCGGATAGAGAAAACCTCACCCTATCAGCAGCTTTCAGACAGTTTATGATGAAACTTGTTTATCAGAAAAGTATAAAAAGTTGCCACAAAAGTGTGTGTGTGTGTGTGTGTGTGTGTGCTGTCAGAGATGGGATGTCCGCGTCTCGGCCCTCCGGCTCTCTGAATACGATACTTAAGCTGATTTAAAGACGTAATGTGGTTTATCCACAGCAGCTCTAATGCTCTGCACTCGCATCTGAGAGCGGGAAAAAATAATAAAATAAACACATTAACACTGAGCTGCGCTGCGCTGTGTGTGTGTGTGTGTGTGTGTGTGTGTTTACACTAAAACACCACTTTATCAGCTCCACCCATCTCTCCTCTCACGGAGGAAGCTGAAAAGCCTGAGAAGCTTCTAGGGTCTGTGTGTGTGTGTGTGTGTGTGTGTGTGTGTGTGTTTGGACTGTATACACTAGCTGATAGAGATCGGACCTCTCGGCTTCCTGGACGCAGCAGATTCCCAAGTGAACGTTCCCTCCATAATTCAGGAAGATAATCAGGTCTTTAGGGAATTCTCCTGTTTTCCGTAGGGACTGGGAACGGGGCGGGGCGCGGCGGGGACGTGGAAAATCACGGAAAGGAGAACGAAAACACGCAGCGAAATGTTTTAGTCCTCTTATTATCGCAGATTTTTGGCAACAATGGCAAGTTTTTATTGCTTAAAAAAGTAAAATAAATAAATAAATAAACCGAGCACGTTACTGAAGAGCGAAAAAACACGGCTGGACATCTGACATCTTCACCTCTGGTACTGGAGACTCCTTCCATGAACGTCACAAACACAGGTTGTTTTTTTTACACTTATCAACAATTACACACCTCTTTTAAGTGAACTGTTACTACGGAAACAAATTACCGCGGTGTATGATGGTACTGGTGCTGGGACTCGCGGCACGGACAACGAGCCGACACCTGACGACCAATCAGAATTCAAAATCCACCTAAAAGCAATCATCTCCATGGAGCTCCTCACCGCCAAGCACCTAAACAAAGTTTATTTTTAAACATGCCGTCCTTAGAGTTTACAGTTAATTAATTATTATTATTTTTTACACTTTTTCTGGGAAATAAAGCAGTTATGAGGACCTTCAGGTGACAGTGACGCTAAGATAAAGCTAAGCTACGCTTTAGCAGGTAAGCTGAAGACGAATACGACGTTCTCGAGGAGTCACAGCGTTAACGGTGCCCCGGGGGACGGGTCTGACCCGGCGCACGGCCGCGTTTCCATTCTTTTATCGGTTTAACCCTCGTTCTGTTGACAGCTTTGTGAAAATTTATACAATACTTGTTTTATTTTAAGTGAATTTAAGAATCGCGCACCGCGTCGCTGTGAACCCCCTTTTCCGACGTCTGGATTTTTGCGAGTGTAACACCACAAACTGTAATCTTCAAAATTACTGAAAACAACTTGATAAAAATTGACCGTTTCACACAAGTGTCCACGTTTCCATCAGAGAAGCTACGAGACGTTTAATTAGTCTGACTTTATTGTGTTTCAGTCGCAACGCTGACACGCCGGAAGGAAACTGACGTCCCATCATGCAGTGCGAGGCGACTGCGTTTACCAAAACATGACACGAAAGCTTCGTCTGCAGGAAACCAGTTCTTTGTCTTTCCTTCTGATTCTCGTTCAGGTTGAGCCGAGAGGGAAATCGAGTCACCTCACTGGATAGAGAAACTTTTTCACATCTAACTTTACACAAAGCAAAAAACTCCAAAACTTTTTCTTTTGAACGTTCTGATACTTGAACCTTGGCCATATGTTGATGAGATACACTTCTGATGTGGTTTTCTTTAAAAATTAATCAACGTTTTAGGCGACGGGGGGAAAGGAACCCATCGCGAAAAAGCACGACTTGAAGAAAACCGCAGCTTTCAGGCAAAAATCATTTACACTGCAAAGTTCAAATATTCACCAATAAAACAAAAACAAAAAAAACCAAATAAATAAACTACAAGGACATTCAGCTCCACAAAAATATATATATATATATTTCCCAACCGAATTTCAACCTTTTCCATTTATTACGGAATTTGATCCGATTCCTTTATTTTTATCCCCGTTATCTGATCTAGCCGCTTTTGGCTTGAAAGAAATCTCGGGGTTTCGAATCAACACCATTTTTATTTATTAAAAAGATGAATAAAAATGCTAACAATTTGCATGACGCTAACACATACCCGGTGCACGTTGGCGTCGGGACGGTTTCCCAATACGCCATAACTAATATTTCAGCCCGAGCTTTTCTTGAATTCAGGACCCGCAGTAAGGTGCTTCGCCCTCGCTGTCAGGTGGGCGGAGCGCACAATCCGGCCCTCGCTGTCAGGTTTTTCTTGGCGCTCGTTTCTGCACAGAGCCTGCCTATTAGGGGCTATTACAGGCGAACATGCTCCAATTGCGCTCCATCTCCTACGGCTAAATAGCCAGGAACACGGCCCTGTCATTCATTCTGTCGCTCCTTCCAACCTTCGGGGTAATTACTGCTGCCCACGGACAGCGAGAGGCACCGGGGCCTCCGCCATTTACATGCACGACGAGCGGCGAAATCCATATCGATACGTCTGTAATTGCGGATCGAGGGGAAGGTCGGAGCAGGAACCCTGCAGGAAACAGGGCAACCCTGCGAGTTCCAATCACTCCACCAGCGGGGCACTTTTAACAAGTGGATTCTGTCAAGAAGAACGGGTCGAAGTTTCCAGGAAAGGGGGAGACCGAGGATCTACACCAAGCGTGGTGTGGTTTCAGGCTGAGCTCTGGAGACTGGAGTGGAAGAGAATCGCGGCGTTCGTTGTTCTCGTCACCAGGAGGGCTTTCAGACCTTTCGCGCAAGGCAAGTGTTGCCCCTTCCATTTGGGACGCTCTGGCCCAAGAGATGGGCGCCCCCCACCTGCACTTCCCCACCGCTCCACCGATCGATCGCTCTTTTCAGGACCGTACTTACCGCCCTTTCAACTTCAATCGAGTAGGGGAAAAAAATACAGAGCAGGTGGTACGAACCTGCTGCTGGGGCTGAAGAGGCTTTCAGGTCACCGCCATCACCACCGGACCCCCGCAAAAGAGGGATTCCAATTGCCCACTTGCCCCCAGTGCCCAGTCAGCCAGGGGCTGTTATACAGGCGAGGTATTAAGTCACAAAAGGTGGACACTCTTCTTTTCTACGCTTTCTCGATTTTAAAAATCCAAACAGAAAGAAAGAAAATGAAGGGGGAAAAAAACGAGTCCTTCGTGAATTCTCCAGAGAAGAAAGGACCGAGCAGGCGATAGTTACGGAATAATGCATCCTCCATAATTACTGGCACCCTTTATAATGATTAAAAAAAATATAACAAAAGAATAAACTTTTGTTTTAACAAAAACATGATTGTCATTAGAACGGCGTGCTTTTACGTAATCACAGTAATCTCTCTGGCAAAATTACCTCATGACGCCCCTTAACAAATTATACCAAAAACAAATATTAGAGAAAATAAATCAGCTTCCAAAGACAGTTTTTAAAATAAACGGATATTTTTAATCTTCCCAATCAATCCCCAATAAACGCATTCCCATTAATCCTGGTCTGATTCCCTGGCGTAGAAATGGATCAAAGAACACTCGAAATAAAAGACGCAGGTTTATCTTGACTTGCACACATCGGGCATAAACATATACACAGAGTTGACTGGAATAAAATAAATAAATAAATAAATAAATAAAAAGGTTCACATTGTTGATATTATTTCCGTGCGAATCCGAACTCTCGTCGCTTTTCCACCTGGTCAACGTGCTCAAAGATGCTTGAACCTGACAGATTCATCGACGAATCTGTTCCGCTCGCCTCTCTGAGCAGAGCAGGCAGTAATTAAACCTCACGTCGTTCATTAGCGAGCTTTTCTGCCCAGTAAACACAAACCCCACGTGTCGCACCAAACGCTGTGCATAAATAATGTAATTAGACGCAACAAACAGGGATTCCGGTGTAAAGCTGTTTGTGTACTCTGGGACGCTATGACATGCTGAGGAGCTCTGCGAGTCAAGAAGTCTCTCGGAAAGTTCTGCTGGCTTCAGGAAACGCAACGGCCTCGCCGGTGTATGCAAAGCGGGAGGGCTATTTGCATAAGGTGATTTCTCCAACGGTTAGGAGGGCGGGACCTGCTTGCCGCGGCTCTCGGTGGATAAACAGGTGATTTCAATGGCAAAAAACCCACAATGAGAGTCAGCAAATGTGGGCTGATGTCACTTCACAGAGATCCGTGGGACTGGAATGAAATCCAGCTGGAACACGGTTTGAGTCTTACCCCAATAATGCTCAGACCCTTGAGGTAGTCCATCCTGGGCTGAGCCTGAGGAACACACCCTGCTACCACCACCTTCTTATTCTGCTCCTGAGCCTTCCTGAAACACACACACACACACACAGGATGATTGTTATTAATGTCATATCTATATGGTACATTCTGGAACATGATCTCCACGAGGGCACAAGCTGTAACCGGAACCACTCGGACCTTTGATTTTATTCTTCGTTGAGAAGATCGAGACGTATGTTGAAGCAAGAATGAGGAGATTTTGGAACCCCAGCAGCATACATGCACTATGAACATCACAAATACACTAGTGCCTCGTCTTCCACAGGGGTTACGTTCCAAAACTTTCCACGAAAGAAGAAAATCCGTGAGACACGGACTCCATCCCTAAATGCTTTTTTTTTTTTATATTTTAGTCCCTAAATGATCCTCCCGCACTCTTTAAACACTTTCTAGACACAATTAAACACAAAGAAAACATTTGTGATCATATAG
>JAQMCW010000032.1:484487-510287 GCA_030068335.1 Chrysichthys cranchii | reverse complement strand
ACCGCGTTTTCATAAACAACGCTACGTGTTCTTTGTCTCTTGTGTAAATATGATCTACACTGTACTGTATTTTATACTTGATTCATATTTTACTCCATTTTAATTCACGTTTATATTTTATAATACCAGGGAAATCCCCCCAAAAAATTAGATATAGTCTAACTAAAAATCTGCGAATAGCCGGGGACGTGACATGTGAACCGCGATATAATGGGAGATTAGTGTAATACAAAGCAAACAACAATACAATCGAAGAACAGCAATGTTTAAAGACGCTTTATTAAAAATAACAATCAATTGCCGTAAACGTGTAAATTCAGACGTGGAATTCAGGACAGAAGTGAAGCGATAGCTCAGGAAGAGCGACAGAGATGGCAAACATCCCGAGCAGACCCTCGCCGAGGCCGACAAAGAGATCAAGAGAGTCACAGAGCGGAGGAGAGCTGCGCACGGAGAGGACGAGACATCCGAGGAGCTCTCGGCTCTGCTGTAAAACGGCGAGTTCAGGGAGACGAGAGGAACAGGAAAAAAAACAAAACAAAAAAGCCTGCTCCGGGCCGAGAGTGTAAAAACGCCACGGCGTCGACACAGCGGGCGTGCAGCATGTGTAACGCTTCATCTCATCAGTGTTATCTGTCAGCTCTCACACACACACACACACACACACACGACTCCTGAATTAGGATGTGAGCGCCTGGAGATGTTTTACAGCCTCAATATTTTATCTAAAAAATAAATAAATGAAAATTTTCTTACAAACAATACGCTGGAAGAACAAAACACGCGAGCGTTCCCGGAAATAAAAGACGGCGTATGTGCTGGAAAAAAGTTCCCCAAAAAGGAAAACCAGGATGTCTTACCGTGGCGTAAAGGTAAAATAGGCGGAGCTTACATTTTTTTTTTTTATTGATCAACTAATTATGCGACTTCATCATGATGGCAAGGCAAGATCATCATCCAGCTATGGCAAGAGTTAGCCAACATCCACGCGGACTCTTAAGCAGCATCTAGTCAATAACGATCATTTAATTAACTTAAGCTCCGCCCCCAAACGGCAATTAACGCTAACAGTGACTGATGGCTGATATCCGATCGGGAGTTGACCTTTGAGTAGATTATCTCCTATAACAGGTTCCCACTATTGCTTTATTCCCCTCGGACCTTAGAAACTTGCCAATCGGGACCTTTTTATAAAATATATTAAAGCACACCCCCAACTCATCCTTTTTATCTGTTTATTGTTACATTTAATGCACGTGAATCCTTGGGGATTGGAGAACGGACGGAGAAGCGCCTGTTCATCCTCCTGAAAACAAGCAGTGCGCGGCAACGGCGTGAAACACAACGATCACTTCAGACTGTTGTATTGAAAGGGTAACGCTGTTCACGTTCGTCCGGCATTTGGTGAAACGGGACCCCGACGACTCCGACTCCTGAAGTGGAACAGCTAGAGGACGATTTGATTTCTGCCGTGTTTATTTCAGGGTAAATTATTAATAAAAGTCAGAAGGACTCTCTCTACGTCTCCGGGCGTCGCTCTCGGAGACTTTTAGTTTTTAATCTGGGTGAATAATTCAAGGCTGAGTTGCCTTTAAACCAGCCAACTCTACATCGTCACGCCTCACGGGTACGCAGGGAACGAGGCGCTCGTGAAAATATTAATGCCCTGTCGCCGGAGTCTTGGTGTCAGACATGTAGAAAGACTAAACCTCCAGCTGGAGATCCTACCCCTTTAATAACCTTCTGAACGCCTGTGAGGGCTTCAGACCCGACACGGCGCTTGCGAACGTGCCACGGCGGCGGCGTGACGTGCACCAGGCGCGCCTGGACATGTGGCGCCCTCCATGAGTCACCGGCCAAGCTGTCAACGTGCGACACGACAGAGATCACAACTCTGAGCCGGGATTCTGCTGCCACTTCAAAAAGTAATGGCACGCAGCAAAGACGAGAGCAGACAGAAACAGGCTCGTGTGAATACCGACACCTGATTCTGATTGGTCAGAACTTGTACACCACGTCGATGTAACATGGATGGAAGGAGTCTCCAGCTTCTCACAGAAAACACAAAAATCCCTTTTATTCTGAAGATCTGGGTGAATGTGAAGCTTCTGGAGCTAGGTGTGACACTCCTTTATAAAAAAAAAAAAAAAAAAAAAAAAAACCACCACCACCCACACCACCATCAAAGAACCCCACCAACACAGGAACCAGTGTAGCGCGACGTAAATGATGCAAGATTCAAACATTTGCTGTTGGAGGGATCGCTACAGGTATCAACAGCACTGAAAACAGATGGGCAGCGATAAGCGTGATCACCGCGTCATGCAGTAAACACAGAGCTCTGTATGTGGTGAGATAACCATCTCCACAATCCGGTGTTCAGTGTCAACACAACCTCAGAGAAAAGCAAGCAGATCACAAACAACAAACCTCAGGACCAACTGCAGAACTTGCACGGGTTCCAATCGACTCAGAAAGGAGCTTCATCCCCACGCTATGGTGAGGAGACAGCGTGACACTCAGCATGACCTCGAACTCGGATCATAACTACGAGATCCACCTCAAACTCCAATAACTAAAAAAAAAAAAAAAAAAAAACCTCAAATTTACAGCATCTCAAAACTCCAGAACCCAAAAACACCAGACACTCAAAACTCCAGATCCTCAAAACTCCAGATCCTCAAAACACCAGCATATTATTCTCCATCTTCTCAAAAATCTCACTATTTTTACAGCAGGAAAGACGGCTGAGCTGTGTCTGGTCTGAAAGTTCTCTCGTTTGAAACGACGGCTCCTTCCTCAGACGTGGTGAAACATCCTTTTGAGAGGACGCAGGAACAGAAGGACGTGAGCGAGAATGACACGACATGAGAACGTTTCCTGTAAATCACTGGGGTTGAAGAGGAAGAAAGCACTTCAGCGTTGACTATTATTTTCCTGTAACAGCACCACACACACACACACACACACACACACACACACACACACACGGCGTTTTATTCTCTATATACACTTCAGCTCGCACTGAGACAGAGAGAGGAACCCCACTCGACACGGCGTGAACTCATTTCATCCCTTTACATAAATACATGAAGGCCCTTCTAATTTATTTCTCCTTGAGATTAATTTTATTCTCCAGAGGGATAAATAGACATCACGGCCGACCTTGTCGGAGTAAAGTAGCTTCTATTCAGACGAGTCTACAGACACCGCTACCTGGCCGCTCGCGCAGACAGAGCTTTAAGTGAAAGGTTAAGGCCGACACGTGTACTATAAAAACATGCAGACGTGTAATAAAGTTTTACCGCTCGCTGTGTGTTCATGCACGACTGAGCTTAAAAGCGGCCGCAAATTGTATAAGGAGCTCGTAAAAGCAATGTCACTCGGTCAATGTCACGCTGAGGAGTGTGAGAGACGGAGCAGAAAGGTACACTTCCATAAATTGGGTCCAATCAAAATAAATAAATAAATAGATAAATAGATAGATAAATAAATAAATAAAAAGACGATTCTTCGTTCAAAATGACTCATCTGAGTCACGATTCACCTGAATCACACACCGGTTATTCACCTGAATCAAGATACAAATCAAGTGATTCCTGAGATATGACTCACCTGATTCATTGTAAACATGGTTCATCTGTATAATCTAATCTATTCATTTGATTCAACTGATTCACCAGTGTCACATTATTGCCTTGAAGATCTGATTCACCTGAATCAGATTAACAAAAAAACAATCAATTCCTCAGAAACACACAACATGATTCATGTGAGTCACAATTCACCTGAATCAAGATTGGGAATATATTGATTGCTGAAATTTGACTCGCATGATAATCCATCAAACGCGGCTCATCCATTAAACCTGATTAATTAGTTTGATTCATCCAGGACATGATTATTAGATTCACACTGATTCCTCAAACACTTGATTCGCCTGAATCATCCCCAAAAAACGCTTTGTTTCATTCGTAAGAATCATAACTCCTGTAGTACGATTCACCTGAATTGAGACGTGAAGCAGTTGATTCCTGAGCCATGATTCACCTGATTCACCACAAACATGCCTCGTTAATTTGATGAATCCGATTTATTGCTCTGATTCATCTAGTATTTGATTCCTATTATTTAACACAAGAACTGATTCACCTGATTCATCAGACATTTGATTCACCTGAATCATCCCCAAAAAGCAGAATGTTAAGAAAACAAAGATTGGGCCAACAGGTGCAAAAATAAATCTGGGATCCAACAAGTCTGTGTTTATATCTTCACACTGGACAATAGTCTTTCCAGAGAACCCTGGTTCTAGGATAGTGTCGTATTTTACAAACATTAGAACATTTGGAGAAATGAAAGAAAACACAGCGAGGCATTAAACTCATCCTAACAGAGTTAAATATTACAAAATGTGCTCTCGCAGTGTCCCTGGCCTTCAGCACGCAGCGTCAGGCATGCATTGACGCAACTGTGTGTGTGTGTGTGTGTGTGCGCAAAGGAACAGCTTGCACCCTGCACGTCTTTCATCACGCAGGACTGACAGAGGGAGAAGCGCCTGACGAGAGAAGCTGCCTGGCCTTTCAGGATGCGGCGTGCCGTTTGGACCTGCCTGAGCTGCTGATCTGGTTACCGATATCCCGCCGTATCCAGCTGCTCTGAGATATCACCCGAGGTCACGGGGTCGAGGCTCACACTCGCGCACCAGCGTCCTCAGATCGGATGCACTACACTGGGATGTGCTTGGTTTTTGTTTTAAACAGGAAGAAGCATCCACAGAGTAACTCCCCTGAGCTCTGAGACACGATTCGACTGATTCACTCAGGATAACAGATTTACTCAGTGCGCGATCAGATTTATTAGATTCACACTGTGTAAATTAATTTAAACTGATTCACTTGATTCAGAGACTCGATTTGTTTGATTCATTAGAATCGCGACTCATCAACTGACCCCTGCCACTCATTTGATCTGGGGACAGGATTTAGTTGACTCCCTAACTAAAGATATGATTCAGCTGATTCGACCACTGGCTCCCCTGATTAAGTGGATACACCAGTGTCACATGATTTAATACCCTTTTAAGACTTGGTTCACGCGACTGATTTGAACTGATTGATTCATAGCACAGTTCAGAAACATGACGCTTCATTCAACATGATTCATCCAGTTCATCAAAATTCAATTCACTTGAAATCAGGCCTGTAAGGCAGCTACGCGAGATACGACACAGCTAATCCAACCACATACATGGACTGATGAGTTTCATTTATTCTATTTATGAGATTCACCTTTTAAAAAAATGTTTAAAAAGGTGTAATTGGGCTGATTCATCAGAACTGATTCACCCGATTCATCCCCAAAAGCTGTTCATTTCATTCTTCAGAAACTCGTCATCCGACACGATTCATCTGATTCATTAAAGTTACACTTGACCTGAATCACACCGCTGATTCACCTGAATCAAGATGGGAATCATTTGATTCTTGACAAATGATTCATCTGATTCAACTACAGCTCATCCGCATCATCAATTTTGTTAATCCGATTCGACCAACATGAAATTCACCTGAATCACACCTCTTAACCTGAATCAGGATGCGATTCAGTTGAATCCTGAGATTTGATTCAGCTGATTCGCCCACAGACGTGTCTAATTCGGCTTTAGTGATTTATTCATCTAATTCATCATGGACACGAAGATCCTAAGTTATTAGATTCACATGATTTACACAAAATTTGACTCACGCGTTTTATCAGAGGCTCGATTCACCCGATTTGTCCAAAAAGTGGTTCTTATGATTCATCTGACCCAACACTCGGAACACACATGAGACGTGAATCATCCGATTCATTTACGCTGTAATTCACTTGAATTATGTGGGATGTGATTCATCAGATTCCTGACATATGATTCAGTTCATTCAAGCACATATATATGACATCTTTAAAATCCTAATGGAAGAGCTGGATGGAGCTGGAGGCTCTGAAGCCCTGGACCTCAGATTTGAACACATCTCCACTCGGTTGGTGCTCGAACACCATCACCTGTGTACGATGACTCACGACTCCGAGACTTACTCAAGTCTCAAAACGATAAAGCGTTCACGTAAACATCCGGAGTCATCAGTCACGGCTTCTGCTCCCGGAGTGGAGCAGATAAAACCTGCAGGTCACGCAGCAGGTACCGGCGCTGGTGTCTGATGGTTCTCGATAGTTTCTGATTGCGACACAGGAAGAGATACTGTGGTTTATCGGAACATCAGGGTTAGAAGAACAATCGGCGGATTCAGCGGTGAAGACGCTGATCTGCTCAGATCTGCTCGCCAGGCTGGAGAGGTTCTGAGGAGCGGCATGACCCGTAACTGAGCTGAACCTGAAACAGAACCTGCAGGCTGCACTGGAGCTGGACGGTTATGGGGTGAGGACTCGCTCGGGAACAATACACCGGGTCAGAGATGAGGGAGAGACAGCCGGGTCTCCATTAGCAGTTTCACGCAAAACAGCAGCGATATTTTCAAATTTTCGATAAAATTCAACGGGGAATGTTTGTGTTTCTGTGATGAAAGCGGAGTTTTCTCCTTGCTGTTCAAGGTCATGTGACGTAAATGCGTTTCCATTCCATTTTCGTGAAATCCTGCTTTATGTATTTATCTGAAAAAGCACCTCACGCGAGCGTAAAGCCTGTTCTGATCTCTGACGTTCACATTACTTTTCTTTTTAGTTCACAATCACAAAACTGTGTGTTAAGAAGGTTAATGAAAACACGCTGAGAGAGAAAGAAAAACGGTCCATCACTAGCATTAAAAAGTCCTCTTTTTAAACTCCCATATGCGACTGTTGAAAATAAATAAATACAATTAATGAGCTAATTAAAAAAAAAAAACCTGACCTAACAAAACATGGATGTTTTGTATTCTATTTTTCCGTTTTTTGGGAAAATGATAAAAAAAAAAAAAAAAAAACTTCCTGAAAGCAGACAACGCGACGTTAAAATGCCGTATTTAAATGTGTAAAACTGCCCGGTGCCCCGACTGTACAACTTCTATCCCCATGTTCTCGGTTTTTATTTGTTTAACGTTTTCAAGAATGATCATGATTTCCGTCATATCGTCCACAACTCACAGACCTGTGATCCGACTGTTGGGGGTCTGAAAAGGGGGGAGAAATAAAATAAAATACAATAAATAAATAAATAAATAAATAAATAAAAAGTGAGCCTGCATGTTATCAGTAAACCCAGAAGAGGATTTTTCCCCTTCTTTAATTCCTCAAACAGCGGCCTCTCTCTTCCTGCCGCGTTACACGGTGTGTGTTGACGTGCTTTAAAAGCCTCTCATTCAGACGATCGTTATTTATTTTAAACAGTATTTTTATTGAAAAATGTCAGAAAGCCCACACAATGCCAGCTGCCTCATTAATCTGCTCTTCACCTGCTCTCACGCACAAAAAACCTTTTTCGGCAGCAAAAAACGTGGGGCGCCGGCAATTAAATCAAAGGTTCAAGACAAGGTTCGTCACATAAAGGAGTGGGGGAAAGTGTGTGTGTGTTAAACACAGGATTTGGAGGGTTGGACGATTTTACGAAAGACAGATTTGGCGAGCCGCACTTGTTCGCATCATGTTCTTCTTCACCGGCGTCTGTGGCAGCACACCGACGCTCCTCAGCTCCTCGCAATGCGAGAATCACGGTCCTCGTGTGGAATCTTCTCAGAGGAGTCGGTTTAAAAGCAGCGCCGGCGACCCGGAGGCTACACGTGCATTCGGACGCGAAAGAAAAGCACGTGAAAAGTTCCGTTCCGCGATGTTCTCGACAGCGGCAATTCTTTATAAAGTGTCAGGGAAAGGAGAGAACGCCAACGACGGGAAGACAAGTAACGCTTTAAGTTAAAAAGACAAAAAAAACAACTGGACTTAACGTCGCCTTTTTGGTTCCACCGAGAAGACGCGGCAATAGCGAAATATTTTCAAGCGACGTTCAGACGATATTAATCAACTGCTAAAAAAAAAGAAACCCATGGCGGCCATGAAAGAAAAAAATAAACGTAAACTTTCACTTTTTTTGTTCCCTGTCAGCGCCGCGGGTTTGGCATCAGGGCCGCGCGCTATTCCTTGCACATTTATTGCCAAATAGACCCTCAACTCTAAGTGGGTTTCGCCACATGTTATTGGACATAATGAGAAACAGGGTTAACATCGGGCTAGGGGCTAGGGGTTAGGGATTAGGGGTTAGAGTTAAGGGTTAGAAAGAAGAATTTTCCCGATTACGAACAAACATGTAGACGGAACTGTGTTGTAATTTCGTACAACAGTCAGACAAGGTCATGAGCAGAACCTCTGGGGCTCACGGCGACGGCAGACATCCAAACACCAACACCTCTGCGATTCCCTGCCTTCCCTCAACATCTGGTGCCTCATTTCCCAAACAGCGTGCGGGAAAACAAATCGATCCCCAATCCCCGTCCGATCGAGTCGAGGGTGGTTCTATTTATTTAGCTATTTATTTTAAATAAAATAAACGGTAAGCGGGGCGTCCTCGCAAAGGCCTCTGATCGCCTGCAGAGCGACGGACGAGATGCAGATGTGAGCCAGCTGTGGCAGTGTACACCACATCTCTTCTCCGCACAACCCCGCTCGCCTTTGGGAGTAAGTTCGACTGACGCGAACATCATCTTCCTGTGTTCCACGAGGCGCTGCACTCTCACAGGAAGAAGGATGAGGGGAAGGAAGGGACGGACGGAGCGAGGGAAATGAAGAAAAGGAAGGGAGGGAGAAATGCAGCGTTCCTGAGTTTCTGCGGTATCCGACATCATTAAGATGCTGCTGAGGAACGGGGAAGTGTCAGGACTGAGGCTCGTTAGCACGCTGTCAGAAAGAGCGAGGGAATAACGTGAAGAGGGGATAGAAGGAGCTGCAGGCCGTCACAGTGAGAAAGAAGTCAGAAATAAAGGTGAGATGAAGCAGATGAAGACCTCAGCCTCAGGCCAGGTGCATTCTGGGTATTTGGTGTAAACACACACAGATTGATGTGTTTGTGGTTAAAGCGGAGCTCAGGTATGAAGTCCTCTCAACCTGAAAGCCCTCATTTCTTTGGTGTTTACAGCACACACACACACACACACACACACACACACACACACACACACGTTAATCAAAACTAGCGCAAAACAGTTAGCACTAGGCTGTTTGCGTGTAAATGAAACAAACCAAGAAAAAAAAAATGTTTTCTAAGCTAATTATCAGTAAGGGGCGGTGACAGGCCACGCCCACAACTGACACCAAACCTGTTTTGTTTTGTTAATATTTGGGCTTCATCAAATTTATCGCTGTAATTCCCCTTCCTTTTATGCACTCCTAATTTATTTTAATTTATTCTTCTGACCTTATATTTTTTTGCATAAATATTATTGCTTTAAATGACTTTAAATTATATTACTATTCGTATTTACTTCAGGCCGTAAATCACTTCAAGCTGCTTTTCAAACTGTATGAGAGATACAACATATATATAAAAAGGGCTTTTTTGTTATTATTATGTGCGAAAGTTTAGGCGCCCCTCACCAAATTTCAGAGTTGGCAGAATTATTTTTTTTTTATTTATTTTTTTTACTGCTGATAAGTTAAAAGAAGTAAACACAATGTTACTTCATTTTCCTACAATTGTGTCATTTTTTTCACCTTTTTTATTTTTTAGTTCATCATTTATAAAGTACCAGTGTATTAACATTCACAGACGTACGGTTTTATGTCCTGTGTGTGTGTTTTAATAATTTACAGCAGAGTGTTTATGGTGTTCCACACCAGCACAATGTGGGATTTGTCTGGGGGTGCCTAAACTTTTGCACACAATGGGACAATAATGTGGTTTAAAGGGTATAGAAGAGATTTTTTTAATCACGTGTTAACGTTAATCCTTTTGGCTTCAGTGCAAAAGAGAACAAAAGCGTTTGTCGTCAGACACGTGAACACGTTCAGGATGATCCAGAAAACTCTGTTGGGATTTATTCCTGAACTTTTACTCTCTGTGTTCAGAGAGAGGACACAGGGGACTGACTGCCATCCCAATCCGATTCCAGTGTGATCATATCGGAGTCTCCGGGCCCTGGGTCGGGACTTATTTATCTATCTATCTATTTATTTATTTAGAAAGTAGTAGCTGTGAGGATCGTTGGTGCTTCTGGAGAGTTATTCTGTACTGCTGTATACAACACAATTTACTATTCATATATTTAAACACGTAGAAAACCCATTAAAGGTATAAAAAAAAAACCACAACTCCTGAAAAAGATCCAAACAATTAAAATATGCTAAATATTTAACACTAACGTTCCAAAGTGAAATAAATGAATGCTGTGAACCCTTGTTAGACCATCTGTTTGGGGTTCTGTTTTGTTTTTGATTGACTGACTGATTTGTAAGAAATGGGCCGAAACACTGACGGACACCCGGACCGAGGAAATGATGAACGCTCCTCAGACCAGAGTGAAACAAGATGGCCGCCGTGCCTCAGACGGAATACTCCGTGAGGTGGAGGAGATCCTGAAGGTCGGATCACAGGTGCCTCGAGGACGGATCGGAGCTTAAAGATCGAGCCTTGTCAGGAGGCTTCATTACCTGAGGTGGTGTTTAGAGAAGAGAGAGAGAGGAATTATAATTACACATCAGCACCTGAAGGGAATGAGCTCACCCAGGTACTGTGTGTGTGTGTTGCACTGATCTATCAGGGGATTCCTCTTTAATTGCTCATCCGGCTGAGCGGAAACCCGAGAGCGAACGATGACAGCGAGGACCTGACGATCAAGGAGCCTTATTTCTGAAAAAGGCTCGAGGTACTAAGAAGGTCGTCATGGTGACACTGACGGGGAACGTCTCGCTGCTCTCACCTGGAACGCCGACTTTCCTGACGAACATGGCACTTCGGAATTAAAGATGAAGATAAAACCGAGAGCGCAGACATGGAGCTGCGTGTCCAGGTTACACCGGACGAGTCCTGATGGTGTATGTAGCAGTGACGTCTGGAATGGAAACCTAAAACATTCGACATGAAAACACAACAAGAAATTTTCATTTATTTATTTTTCTGTGGGTTTTTTTCCCCCCAGGTCATATTCCACATGATCTTCGCTCTTTCTCCATGAAAGGGTTAATTAAAGCTCGGGTTAAAACCTCCTCAGAGCGTGAGTTACAGCTTCATGGAAGAACATCCATCTAATAGAACGAAAACACCGAAAAGTGTCCAGCCTTTAGCGCATCCTTAACACGTGCCTCAGGGTTCTTCTGGTTGTCCCTCTGGGGGAACCATCAGAGGTTCTACATAGTGCCCTGTAACAGAGCTCCGAATCAGATCAGGTCAGCTCATCCCACAGGCCTCAATCTTTCCGCATGTGTGAACAGCGCAGGCCAGGAGGAGGCTCGTCCTCGAGCGCAGGGCAACGTTCTCCAGCTTTCTCAGAGCACATCATCCTCAAAAGCCCCTGACCTGATCATCTCCAGTGCAGCATGAGAGCTGCAAAACCCCTCAGGTGCTCGGGAAAAGGTCACGGGTTCCTGGCTGTCATGTAGTATGCATGACATCAGACTTGCTTGTGCATCCTACACACACACACACACACACACACTCGTACGGATCTTCTATCTTTCTCACCATGTCGTCTTTTCATCAAGCGACAAAGCTGCGATTTCTGCAACATCTGAATCGTATTATTATTGTGTTAAATTAGGTAGGACGCTGTAGAGAAGACACAAATCCATACGATGAGCTCGAATGATTCCTCGGATTATTCCAGGTTCCACATTCGCTCCTACCTCCAGTTCCTTCCACAAAAATGGAATAAAAACATCTAAGTGTGGTTTTTTCATACAAGACCTCTCACTGCATGTGTTTAAAGACGTTCTGAAGGTAAAAATAAAGCTTGGATGAAGCTTGGGGGTGCACGCAGCTGGTACGGTTAGCTTGCTCTGCTAATTACGTAGCACATAACACGTGAATCAAACTTTTTGACCCATTTTCATCCTACTTAGGGTGTTGTGTTTAGCTTTAGATGCAACATAGCGTATCGTCTTCGGAGAGGCCACACCCACAAGTGACAAACTACAAGCAAAACAAAGACTCGCCGCTCTCTTGCAGGGTTGTTAGGGTTATAACACTTTTCTGAAAAGGGGCCAAAGAAGATGATGAGGAAAATGAAAAACAAAGCAACTCCCCCAGACAAGACCTGGACTTGTTGAGGAGACGTCCCGAAAGGACCTGCCTCCCCCGAGTGCATCAGTGCATCTGTCTGAGACAGGCCCCGCCCCCTTGGCGGGTCCTGAAAGGCTACGTTGAAAGCACCATGTGCCGGGTGCTCCTGGGGCTCTGCCTTTCAACGGACGATTGTGTGGAGAACAGACGCCTCGCAAAGGTCAGCGAGAAAGAGCCAGGCAGCAGCATGCTGTTCTGTAATGAGCGCCTAGAACCCGATAGCTGTCTCCTGGTGTCGGTGATGCAGAGACGCGTAACTGGAGACACTGGATACGGCAGCAGGTGGTACGCTACGCTAGAAATCAGAAGGTCTTTGTAGGACAGAAAGTGGTGAGAAATCACAAGGATTCTAACTATGGCTGTGTTCACACTGCTTTACAGATCATCACAGATCACAGTTTGATTTGATCCAGTCCATTATATGCGCACGCACGAACGTAAGAACGATCTGACCCGTACCCAAAGAAGCAACGTTTTACCGTGGTTGCTGGAAGGACGAGGCATTCCAGTGCCACTATTTTTGCTTTTTAGCGTCATCGTTTTGTGTTTTGTCTCTAACGCTGGCGTTGAAGTCAGGACCAAGTGTATCTTCTCTCTTTCACTGCCTGAGGAACGTCCTCACAGACATCCTGTCTGGAAATCTCTGAATCAGATGAAGGTCTCTCGGAGATCGGCTGGGGGTCACCAACTGTATTCCTAGGAGCATGCGCTTTAATCCTGCTCCTGAAATCTCAAAATTGAACCTGACTAACCTGAGAAAAGGGTTGAATCAGACACAAGTGATGGGTCAGACTGATCAGAAGGTCATGAGTTCCAATCCCAGCACCACCAAGGGGCCAGTGGTGGGTTCTTGAGCAAGACCCTTAACCTTCAACTGCTCAGCTGGGTCCCGTCTCAAGGTGCACAGCAAAACATTAGTCAAGTGAGATCAAATGTAGAAATATGAATCGGATTTAGAACCTCATTGGAACGTGGCTCACACTAGATGTGAAAAAAATTCTAAATAAGAACTTGTTGTGTAAGAACAGAGTTGTTTAGATGTACACAATATCTGATGATGATGTTGTTGTAATGGAGCTTCTTGTTCCTCGTCTCATCCTGACTTCAAGTGTTCTGTTGCCTCACCTCTTTCCCGCCAAACGTCTTACACGTCTCTTCGTCATTTAGCAAACATGTAATTTCTCCGCCAGAAACGGATTACTCATCGAGGCTTAGCACCCGAGCAGAAGCACTTCAGTCTTCATCCTGACCAGCATTTACCAAAAAAAATAGAATCCATTTCAAAAACACTTGTGCGAGTGAAGACTTCGCAGAAGTAGTTCGGAGAACTCCTTACTCCGTTCAGTTCAGTTGTGGAACACGATCTCGCCGAGTCTTCAGCATTAAGCTGAGAGTAAACAGATGAGTGATAAAGAGCCCACGCTGGAGACGAGAGCACGCATTCCTCGTCCAAACACCTTATCGTGACACAGTGTGCTGGGCACGCAAGCTCAGCAAGCAAACAGGGGAGAGGGAAAAAAAAGGAAGAACAAAAAAGCCAAACATGGCCCCGAGCAAACAGAAAGGCATCTGGACACGGGTCGTCAACGGGGCCCGAGTGCTCCGTTCACCACTGAACAACATCCAGTCGAGGGATATCGCTTCATAACCCACCGTTCCATCGCATTTACATGCAGAAAATATCACTGCATCCCTCACATTCAGAAGACCACTTACAGAGGAGAAGCTGCAGGTGTGCTTCAGGAGCCTCCTGACGGCAGGCGTGTGTGCACAGGTGGGTATGGTAGTCCTTTTTCAAGTCATTTAAGGGTTCTCGGATTCTTCCACTGGGGGAAACCTTTGAAAATGAATGCAGATAACTTCAAACCAGAACTTCTTTTGGAAGTCGAGCTTCAATTATCCAAACACCTCATGAGAAGAATCACTGGAAGAGTGAAGGATCAATAAAAAAAGAAGACCTAAAGGTTCCACGTAGTGTGTCCAAATAAACCCTATAAAAAGGTTCCAAATAGACCTCTTCCTGGAAGCTAAGAACCTTTGGAACCCTTGTGAGAACCGCTGGAGGTCTTTTGAAAAGTGTAGGGCCCTGAAGTGGCTCTGAAGTCTCCAAACTTGAGAATTCTTGACTGTTCCTTGGTTGTTCTGCTGTCAGAACCCTTAATGGGCCCATGTAGAACCTTATAGCAGTGTGTTCCCATAGTACACTAGTACAATTTTTGGCCGCACCAAGAACCTGTTGTACAATCTTTAAAAAGACTTTGATCTTTAAGAGTTCTTTGGCTGCCCTTCTCTGGGAACCCTTAAACATTCAACGTAGAACACTTTTTTTTTTTTTTTTAATGTTGAGAACATTTAATTACCCCATGACTGCAAAAGGCACCCTGGGAGAACCCTATGTCCAATAACTAGGTGAGGACACTGTGCAGATCTCACAACATTTACTTGTTAATCTCTAAAAACCTGTAAGGAGATTAACCTTGAGATTCTTGGTGCATGCTTACAAGAGCAAGTTCTTCAAGGGTTCTTAGAAAAAATATATATTTTCGTGGATACGCTGGGGTTCTTAGACTCCAACAGAAATGTTTGGGATTGAAAACACCTCTCATCAAAGCGAATAAATCGAACCCTCCATCAAAGAACCACTTTTTCTTTTCGAGAAAGCAAGCGAGCGGGCGTCAGGTGTCGGGGGAATCATCGGGGCTCGTGACCATCAGTGGAGAATTTCTTGGGAACGGTTATCAGCGAGATAAATAACACTTAAGGAGAAGAAGCTATTGGTGCGGTAGGGGATCCTCCTGCTATCGTGCGTGTGTGTGTGTGTGTACAGGTGGGCGTGGAAGTCATTTCTTTCCCCCTTGTTATTTCCAGTTTATCTTTTATAAGCAGCATCAATAATGCAGAGGGTTTCCGCATAACATTTGAGCCGTTTGGAAAGCGCCGAGTCATCATGAGAAACACACCAACACCTGCCGGCGCTGCACGGTCGCTGCCAAAAGGGAACCCAAAACCTCCAGTGCTGCCCATATGCTTCCAAATCCATAAAACACACACACACACACAGACACACACACACACACACACACAAAGAAAAGCTGCCTCTCCCTGCTGCCTTTAACAGCCCCGGGTGATTCCTGTTGCCATGCAGTCAGTATTTAAACACGGCTTCTTGTCTCTGTGCCAAAAGAGCACTGTAAACAGCTCGGGGATAGGGGGATAGAGAGAGAGAGAGAGAGAGAGAGAGAGAGAGGGGGGAGCGAGGCGCTGTGCTTGTTTGTTTAACTTTGCCTTTTAATTGATACGATTGTGAGACGGATTTGTTTAACTTCTACAGAGAGACGGTTTGAGCAAACAGGTGAAACGACGCCTCCGAGGCTCCCGAGGCCATGAGGGAGAGCCGTGACTTTGAGCCAACAGTCACACGAGGGCGGCGAGGCGGGACAGGTGCGAGGGCTTGGGAGAGTAAACAGACCGTCGGTGCGGCAGGTGGTAGACGCCTCGTTGGGCGCTCCACAGGTTCGATAAGACCAGAAAACGCGGGCAAACTTTCTGATGTGGTGTTTTATCAGGAGCCATTAAACACTGGGTACACACAGACATTACACGCATTAGGGACGCCTCACGGGTTCGAAGAGGCTTATCCGTGCAAACCCCCCCCAAGATAACACCGTGTACGAGATTCAAATCTGAGAACCAAAAACATTTCCATCTACTGAAGCGTCCACACTGACGGGATAGGGGTATCACTCTGTACAGATTGTGCATGCATTTCACCTTTATTAACCTTTATTAAATCACCTTTAAGAAACACTCGCTGGCTCCAGGAAGACAGATGTGCAAGGAACATGTGTATCCCTTGTACTTCTTGCAGATTTTACACCAGGTCTGGAGTTGGTGTTTTCAGGCGAGTTGACGAGATGTCAAATAAAAAAGTCGCTCGGAAGGTGGACGGAAACACCTCGCTGGCGAGAATCACCAGACTCAAGTCAATCCACGACTTACAACCGTGATGATCAGAAAACACAACAACAGGGAGGAAAAGGAGAATGATCGGGCCACACGCATTATGGCATTGGTCCAAGCATCAATCTTATGGGGAAATAAAATCATTTCGATTTGTCGCTTCTTTGCAGGGTTGCAACAAATTTGCCTTGAAAATTTTCATTCAAATCCCGCTTGTTGGCGAAATCTCAGTTCTTGCCCGTCACTTGTTGGTGTGAATGCACAGCGACACACGGTGGTGGTTTAACACTGCGGGTTCCAAGCAGGAAAGTCAAGGTCTCCTGACGTATTTCAGGTTCTGGGAGACAAACCTCAAGAGAACATAGCCCATAATATCTGATCCAGGTTTTAAACACACCAAAGCTGTCACCTCACTGGCTGCCCAGAACCGTGAACCCTGTTTCATTGGCGTCAGATCAGAACATTTTGGTTTGGGTTATGCAACCTTCAGATGAGGCGAAGAAAAAAATTAACCCAAAACCTGAGGAAGCATGTCTCCAGGCGAGCATTTCCAAAAAGAAGGATTTGGTTAAAACGAACTCTGTGAATTATTGATTGACCCAAGCTCAGAGATGCAGCGCGTCTGGAACGGGTTTTTTAATCCTTCCCAGAACCCCTGCTGGAGCACTAATGGAGAAGCCCCACGCAAGCAGAACTCATCTTTCACACCCCACCCCATGTTCAATTCGCACCGTGGCAGGATTTAATTACCGGGGTGGGGTTCGTTTGGGGAGGATTTGTTCATGTGTATTGTGTGGGATCGTCTTCCTGACATGAAAGAAAAAGAGAGAGGAAAAAAGTATATACATCTTCCATCGAGTCGGGAACAGATGGAACCACTTAAATCACCATCTTACACGTTTTGGAACCTGCAGAGGGAAACCGATCGACTTCATGCTGACTTGGAACGTGCGGCGTTCGACCTGATCACCCCCCCCCCCCCCCCCCCCCCCCCACGGAAACACGGCAGATGATTGAACACTGTATCGGATCAAGATACAGGACGTTATGAATTTAAAACAAAAACCCCCGGATACGAGGCCTCATACCCAAAAACCTGGTTCTCAGACCCATCAACATTGCAAGCTGATACTTGACTGAATCAACTACATGCTGGAGTAGCACAGCTACAGCAAATACGCCAAAACAAGACAAATCTACAGACAGAGTGTGCATATTAAATGGTTCCTTTTTTCTGAGATACTCTCTGAGCAAACTCCGACAAGTCTTAACGCCAACTCTGCAGATCCAACATCCTGTTCCAAACACGTCGCTGGAAATTAAAGCAAATCTAACATCAAGAATGAGATCAGACTCGCCCGTGGGGGTCTTTATTCTCACGTATGAAAGTGAACGTTCTTGACCTTCGTGCCAGCTGACCGTGTGTGTGTGTGTGTGTGTGTGTGAGAGCGAGCAATCTCCCTAACAAACTCTGAGAGGTTTCAAGATGTTGAAAGGCTCGGGAATCAAGCCGGGGTTTGAAGAGCGTCCTGATGAGCAGGAGGTAAAGAGGGAGAAGAGTGATTTCTGAGCAGCTCCCTCATTAGCATAACTCCAGGCTGAGTGCGAATGATAATGCTAATTACCGCTCCTGGCTAATCTGGACTCGGCGAGGAAGTAAAGCAACAGACAGACCGACAGCGAGACCCTTCAGCTTGTTTGTGGACTGCGAGCTGCACTCCCTGATCGCAAGTCTGCTCACATCTCCACGCCGCGTTTCCAAATTTACCCAACATGCCTGAGTGTACAATTCGGGTTTAGAGGCGATTGGGTCTGTTCCAGGAATTCAATTACGCCTGTTATCAATTAACTTCAATTTAATCAGACAGCTTCATGAATAATAAGCGTGTTTCTGCAGCCGGGTGGATGGATGTAAATCCAGGACGAGGCTTTATTAAAGATTTCCGAGCGGTATGGAATCTGGCGGGGGTCGTTATTTGTTGAACACGCGCTCTGTTGATCAGCGGAATTACGCTCGGCGGCGGCGGCGAGGAAGCGGACGGTTCAGTGTGCACGACTTTAATTATAGCGCAGACACCAACGCCGAAACGCTTCATCCTACATGCAGACACATGCGCTGGTGTAAACACGCCTCACTGGACGTATATCATGCTAGATTAAGATTAGCGCGGAGAAACCCAAAGAGAAAAAAAAAGACGTCTCGAGGAGTGGAAAATTCGCCGTTTGGTGTCTTGCGATTCCTCCGGCTGGGAAGAAAAGAGAAACACAACGTTCTATTTACTCATCAAAGGAACGATGACACCGTGCAGTGTTCGCATCTGTGAAGGCACAGAAAGAATTTAACGTCCCAGCTGAGTGACGACATGATGGAATTAGATGGATTTCAGCGTTCGGGAGTTGATCCATAAAAATCGACACCAATCTGAGCCTGTTTGACTCAATAAAACGGTCAAGGCTGATAACTACGAGAAACATAACCTTCGTCTACAGGAAGTAAGGTGAGTTTTCTGCTCAATCCAAATCCCTGACAATCCCGGATGCAGAGGATCTGCTTTCAGGACACGACGGGTGTAGAGACGTTTACACACAAAGAAGCTCTGATCTTTCAGACCAGTCAGCAGAACACGAGTTCATAAACAGAGCAGATAGCCTGGAGCGGGAAGCAGCGTGACGTTACAGGAGTGAAGCAATGAGCTGAAGTGCGTCCAAGTGGAGCAAAAGGGAGGATAAACATCATCCGGGTGTTATGGTGTTCAGGTGAATGACAGGTTCAGGACAAGGAGGAGAGCAGCAGGTTCTGCCTGACGCTGGGGTTATTCACAAATTCCCTTACATGCCTATCGATCTGGTCTATCAGGACAGCCCATGCAACGCTTCCAAGAACATCACTGAACAAGCAGCACCATAAATACTGCTGCTAGATTCTGGAGCCTGATTGGGAGGAAGGTGTTCATTCACAGCTGGTGAAACTTCTAAGAACCAGCTGGCTTTTTCCACAGGCTAGGGAGCCAGCCCCAGGCCCTGACATGAGCGGTTCTTGGTTCCAGAACAGCAAAAGTGCTGCTCAGGAACCAGTTTGGAACCTGGGTGAGAGTCGGTTCTTTGGCTGGAACACAAAGAACCAGATGGAGATCAGACACCAGGCTTGAACTGCCTTGGGGGAAAATGGGTGCATAAAAGCATGCGATGAGTGGGGGAAACGAGCACACGTGGCGCGGTTTAAGAGGAATGTTATGCTGTCGAAGAAAAATAATCCACTTTGTGGCTGTTCCTCACTCATCACACACCCCGGCCTCGTCGCTCGGCTTGGTGGTGTTCATCTTAGTCACTTTATAAAGCAATAATGAACAGCTCCGACTGCAGTCACTCCTGCTAACAACCACTAGTCACATGGCATTCTCTAGCACTAGAGCTAATTAGCACTGGTTAGTGAAAAAGCCGAGGAGGGGGGTGTTGAATAATTCATTCCTCCGGCAACGCTCATTAACAAGTTTCCACAGGAAAGAGAATTCTACATCCGAGGTCACGATCCACCTCCAAATCGTCCCAATTTCCAACAATAGATGCATGTCGTTATGCTAATTAGGATCGGGGCGTTTTTGCTGCCTGCTAAGTGGGAGTCACGGATCGATCCCTGAATAAAAGGAAGAAAAGCGAAGGAAGGACGCGTCATCAGATTGCTACGTGTCAACGAGGGACCACGGACAGGTGGAAGGATCCTCCATCATCATCGCTGGTCTCTTAACTCGACTTCAGCGTAACACACTTACTTTCTTTCGCTCAGCGGACTGAACGTCTTGCCTTGACACCCGTTTAAAGACTCTCAGTAAGTCCTGACTGGAACGTTACGGACAGGCGCGCGGTAAGCTAACGGCACTGAAGAGTTGACGGAACAAACACGTGCTGGTTCTAACGTGAGAAGGTTAATTTAGTCCTGAACGCTGCGGGCTGAGAGATAAAGAGAAATAAATAAAGGAGGCAGGAATGTGGTGACATTTATGCAGCGATATTACACATAAAATAAAATCAATCACATTTTATGAAAGGGGAACTGTGTGAATTGGTGTTTCTCTTCCTGAAAACACGGAATTTATTTATTTTTTTTATCTCTTTAACGGCGTAACCCCATCATGCATCACGTCCACACTCACGCCCAGCAAATGTAAGGCCCTTTTTCATATTTTAAATAAAATACAGGTTTTTAGCCCTCCAGTTACGTTGGAGATGCGTTCCGCTATAGCCATCATAAGTGGGAAACATTGTATGTCGAATTTCGTAGACCAATGCTTAGCGCCTAGCTTAGGTATCTTATCCTAGCCTAGCTGTGAGTCTTTTCCCGTAGGAGACACGCTGGGCGTTTAGAAGACGTGCTTTTGAATTAAAATTAGCTCTTGAACACAAAAGCAGGCGGTAATGCACTGTACAGTACACCGATACACAAGGGAACTCTGTGAGTCGCGGGAGAGAGTGAGGCGTCACGCAAGGCGAGTGACGCGTACATCCGGGCGTCGTCCAAACGTATCGTACGTCATGCGCTGTTACACTGCCAGCCATGCCTGCCCACAAATCTTACATATTTTCTAAATATTTTACAATTTTGAACGTCTCACAATCATCATCGTAACTTCGAAACTTCATAAGTCGGGCCATCGGGAACACGGGGAGCTCCTGTATACGACGCAAGTCACTGCAACACATCACTCGACAGCATCGGTGCAAACCTCTGGAGCTCTCTAGACTATTCGCAGTCGCAATCTATCCTAACATTTAACATAGAAAGGGGTTTTTATTGGCCAGAATCAACAATAACAAAAAAAAAAAAAAACCCCAAAATAATCTTGTTCATGTTTCAAGTCATGCAACGATCTTAAACTCTGTAAAAAATTAAGGCTTTTTTTTTTTTTTTTTTTTTTAAATCTATGTATTGAGTGGTTCGGGCTCGTTGTTGTTTTTCTAACACACTTGTGAACTGATTCTCGAGCCTGGTCCTACAACCACTAACCTGATAAACTCCACACGTCTGTGGAGACACACGCCCTTCACATATTCTTCAGGAAATTCAGTACAACACAGTAATCCCACCGCAGGTTTCTCCAGTGCCATTTTAGAGGCGGCGCTTTCATTAATACCTGCAATGAATCACTTTTCCAGGCCTACAAGTCACGAACGTGGCCCTCTTCAGCACCTCTGTGGCTGCGTAAGCACGGCGGCGTTCCAATAAATATGAAAGCAAGTTGTTTGTTTAATTCTTTCTTTGAGCAGCATTCACTTCACGACTTCATCATATATAGCTACGGGTTTTCTCCTTTTTGAATCTGTGTGCGTGTGTGTGTGTGTGTTGGCAGCAGGGGGGGGACGGGACACGCACAGCAAGTGGTTTTTATTTTATTTATTTATTTTTTAAAAATCAAACAAACATTTCTACCATCTCAAGTGGAGGCGTTGAGACTCTGTGCTCGTACACCGGTGTTTAACAAACACTCAGATGAGCTAACGTACGACGAGGTGTCCATTTACACGACCCCCCCCCTCCCTTCATTAACACCTGTGACCTCTCATCACTGCTCAGATCAGATCTCACACCCAGAGAGGGGCATCACACTCACGGGGCACTTCCTGCTCCTGAAGTCACGTCTCATTAAAGGGGTTCACACTTCCCTTCCTTCCCTTCTCCCTTTCTGGAATATTGGAAGACTGAATTAATGACTAAACCGCCTTCTTGGTGAAAGTGTAACCTCGTTTACGGAGCTGTAAGAAGGCTAGCGTGACCTCCAGGTCAACGTCCATCATCGCCGGCTTCCGATCCACTCGTCCTCGGAGGCTCCGTCACGCCGCGGTCCGAGTTAGCGTCTGAACCACGGCATTCGACTTTCAGTGACTTGGTTTGTTTTTTGTTTTTTTAAGACTGTAAAACCACATCCGGTGATCCGAGGTCCAAATGGTTTTCATCAGCTGATTATTCACAGTGGACTAAAGTTATTCTAAATGATTTTTTAATTATCCCTGCATTATTTTTCCAAGTTCGACTTGGCGTGGAAAGGACTTCAACTTGGCTTCAACTCGCTAGCTGTCCTGCACCGAGACAAATGTCCCCAAGTGTCTTCGTTCGTGCAAGTTTTCAAAATTTTACAATTTCAAAAGCATTAAAAAACAAACAAAAAAAAAAAAACACTTAATATCAGGAGTAACTTTAGAGAACTAAACTTTGATAGAACATAAAAATGCACTAATGCACTTGCCGTGTGCACACATGTCTAAGTGCATACACACACACACACACACACACACACACACTTCCTTATAAGTGCACTTGTTACCATGCAGAGCCCATAAACACACACAAATGCATCCTCTCTTACATAATTTAGTGAGAGACTCGCTCGCAGCTGCTTCGCTAAATCAATAAAACTGAACACTCACGCAGCAGAGCGGCCATAAAAGACTGGAGATCATTTAATAAACCGAGTGCTCTCACACACACACACACACACACTAATACGGCTTTTACAACAACGATGTCAATGAGTGAACTAACTTTTATTTCCTTTGGTGCAAACACACGAACATCGCGCTTTCTGTAAATATAATTATCATTATTGGGGCGCAAATATTTACGCACACACACACACACACACAAAGTGATCGAGGTTCGACTCTGTCTCACAGGTTTGTTCGGCGTGTAACGATCGAGGGTGTTATCTGAAGTGCGTGTTGTAAGACAGCTGTGCACTCTGTAAACATTTCCTGCGTGTTAAACACGTTTACATAAAACACGCCGCCTCCTGCGACACGTCGCGAATTCACAGCAGAGTCACAAACAAATATACACAAGTTACACATGTTCAACTGCGAACACACCGACACGGCCACACGCCGCACTTCACACTCACACACAGCTCACGCTGCAAAAACACTTGGGTGTAAAGTTTGTAAAGTGTAGCTACAAAAGTGAAAAAATATTCATGTAAAATAAGAAGTGCGTCACCAACGACACGCTCACGCCACGAAACAGGGCCGAGAAATAACCCATTCTGGATCCGCGCAATTAAACCAGGGAGAACACACAACGTAGAACACCGACATGACACGCAAGCCGCCCTCGTCAGTAGGCAATCCTTAACGTCTCTGTGAAGAACCCTACATGGGAAGTGCTTTCCGATGGGAAAAGTTCCAAGTAGAACCTGTAAACATTTAGAGAACCCCTGAAGAACCCACATCCTGTGCACCAAGAAACGAAACGTCCTGCCAGGTTCTAGATCAAAACAAAAGAGTGAGCAATCACTTGGTCTCTGGGTTCCTCAGAGGTTCCTTAAGCATACGTGGGGTAAAGTAAGGGTTCTTCAGCTCCCTTCAAAACCTTTCAACCTTTCAGAACCTTGAATAGTTCCCCAAGCGAAGAACATGTGAATTTCTAAGGGTTCCTTCAGACAGAAAGTCAAGGAACACTGAGGGTCTAAAGACGATTTCAGTGTTTACATTCTTGGAAAAGAGTCTAAAGAGAACCTCTCAGGGTTCCTGAAGAACAAATCAGGGTTATGTATCTTTACTTCATGAGTTACTTTTAATAAATGTTTGTTTGTTTGTTTGATTTAATTTGCTTGTTTGTCTGCTGGTTGGATGAAAAATGGTTCTTTTTTTTAACTGCGGGCTGGTAGCTTCCTGAAAAGGTTCCACTTGGAACCCTGTAATAAAAACCAACAACAAACCCCCCCCCAACACTCTGATCAGGTTCTCTATCGAACCGTTTAGGGTTCTTCATGAGAAACCAAGTTTTTAAAGCAAGTTTTTTGTAACAAAAATCACAAATTCAGGTTTTTTGCTTTCTTAACTTTTTTTTTTTTTTTTAAATCACGTAAAACATTTTATTGAAATAAAAAATAAGGCAATTATTTGTAAAAAAAAAAAAACTTTTGAAGAGAATATTTCTAAAAAATCTTACTAAGATATTTTTTACATTTTATTTTACTGTTAATTAATGTTTATGCTGGAAATCAATGTTTGTAATGATTTTCCAAAAAATGAAAAAAAATACATTCTTAATCTCTTCTCAGGGATATTTTCACACACCAAAAAAAACAAAAAAAGACAAACATCAGGTCAAGACAAGACAGCAGGTCTTCATCACGCTGCAAACAAATGAAACACACGGAACGTGAAAAAAGACGTTTTGAAGGCCGCGTGATTCAGTGCAGTAACGAGCCGCACCGCAATTAAGCGTTTTATCACTGTTAACATTTCATTTTTTCCAGGAAGTTATGCTCCTGTGTCGAAACCTCTGGCAAAAATCACACACACACACACACACACACACACACACACACACACACACACACAGACAAGTATGCAAAATATCACCTTGCTTTAATCCGGCAGTTTTTATGGAAATGACAGGATTTTCATATGAAACATCGCCAAACAGAGAGAGAACAAAGGGGCGGAGCCTAATCAACTTTCTCTGCTGTCAACTAATGACATGAATCATTCTTTCACACACACAGTTTAAATAATAGCTGAATTTTCTTAATATTTACATAGTTGCTACTGATTCACACAGAAAAAGTGAGGTCTCTGACCATTTTTGGGCAAAGGGGGCGGGGCTTGCAGGGCCATTTTGTTTAAAGGCATTAAATCACAGAGTTTGCAACGTGCAAAATGCGTAAACATGCTCAACCACATCAGAGGCTTATTCCTTTCTCAAGTAACCCTTGTCCAGTACGAGATACACTTGGCTGAAGTGCGCACTAGCGGAGCTGCGTCCTCGGCTGCGTCCTAATCTCACGCCGATTCCTCAGAAAATCATTTCGGTCCATAAGAAAACTTTACAGACGACCTAAAAGTTGACATGAGAGTGAGCAGATGCAGACACCGTGTGTATGTGTGTGTGTGTCTGAAACAGAGACAGATGTTGATGTTAAGGAGAGTGGGATTCTGGGTAATGTAAACTCTGTGCAATGAGGATTCAGGAGGAGGTCGAGCTAGGGCACATCTGGGATGGAAAATCAAAACACTGTGTGTGTGTGTGTGTGTGTGTGTGTGTGTCCTCACATTACTATAAATAAGTTTTGCTCTGACGAGTCAGGATTTAAAGTCGAGCTCTTACTTGATGTTGTTCCTGAAGTGATCTTCCGCCGGGTTCTTCACCGTGCAGCTGTTCAGGAGCCAAACATCTGCATCGGACGGGTCGTCTGAAACAGACAGGAGACAGGCCTGACCTTTTGATATAGCTCATGAGCACTGAAAAAATCACGTCACATGATGTAATCTGTCACTCAGACCCACAGGCCCGATCCCGTCCTCTCGGGAATCCCACACTCGCTGGGATCGGCTGTTAGGACGCTCGCCTGCCGCAAAGCATTGTGGGAATTATGTAGCCACCAGAAACGTGCTGTTTGGAAACATTACTGCTGAGCTAGGAATTCTGGATTTGCTTGAACGTGAAACTCTTTCAGCTGGAATCCTGGAATTCTGACTGCAAAATATTTGTCCAGATTTCAAGCGTTAATCTGAGACACAGACACAGACACACACACACACACACACACACACACAAAGTGGTTTGTTTGATATATTTCCCTAATCATCCAACAGACAGCATTCAC
>JAQMCW010000032.1:465441-484387 GCA_030068335.1 Chrysichthys cranchii | reverse complement strand
ACACACACACACACACACACACACACAAAGTGGTTTGTTTGATATATTTCCCTAATCATCCAACAGACAGCATTCACAAGCTGACACACAGCCTGTCTGTCTCTCTCTCCCTCACACACACACACACATACACACACAAACACACACACGCAAGTCACAACTTCCAGAAAATTCCCACAATCAAACGCAACCCTCGACCATGACTGTGGTGGAGCACTTCTGGGAAGAGAAGAAGTGAAGCAACTAAGCGACACGCAGGTCTTTGTTGGGAGGACAGAAGGCTGAAAGACGAGTGCCAAGCGCGGATAATAAACATCACATGAGCAGATTTACGAGGCAGCAGGAACGCTGCAGATATTCATAAACAGCACACACTCATCGCTCAAACATCACCATTACGGCTCCAGCGAACAAAAGCGCACGAACGAGGCAAAGCAAAGGAAAAACTGCAGACAAGCTTGAACTCCTCAGGAAAGCGGTACATAAACGCTCAGGCTCCGCCCACACCTGACGGGATATTTACAGAAAAGTGGTTTTCACTCTGTTGACAGGAAAACAAACAAACAAATAAATAAATAAATCCCTATCCACGCTAAACTGATGCTGAAACTCTGAGGAGCTCTCCCGTCCCGTCCAGCAGATGGCGATAAAGTGTCAGATGCCTTCAAAAAAAACAAGCACTGGAATCTGCGTATTCTGCGTTCGAGGACATCCGTGCGGCGTAATTCAAATCCAAATTCAAACGCAAGCCCGTTCGCGAATAAGAAACAACCGCGCAAAGTAACGACCTGGTCGCCAGGCGCGATGAACATCGTCCTAGCGCAGTGGTGATGCGCGCTAAACACGCGCAGGGTCACACCCGAACACTGAAGTTCTGATTTTTGAGATTTCGTTGAGAAAGTTTGTCACGTTGGACAGAGATTTCAATAAGTTTAGTATCCTGTAAATAAACAAACAAACAGTTTGGAGGTCAAAACGCAAGTGCAATTTTAAAACACGCATAGAAATGTGGGCGGGGCCTTGGATTAGAAACGATTTCACTCGCTCCTCCCACGGGGGAGCCCCAAACCTATTCTTAACGCTATGTTTTATTTATTTATTTATTTATTTATTCTCCGACGTGCTGACAGCACCATTTCGAAGGCTGGTGTTTGAAGCGAGTTCTCTGATTGGCTGCTTCACTAGAACATGAAACAGAAGTGCGCCAGACAAGCTGACTGAACATTCACTCCTGTCGCTAGTATGGCTGTCACGTCAAAATTTTTAACGTTCCCATATGAGAACCTTTACACTGTATATCTTCTAAAGCTAACGGGTTAAAAACGCAAATTAAAGTAACGGGCAAAGCGGCGTGGGGAAAAAAAAAATTCACTGCTTCATACGAGCTTCTTTATCTGATCAGATTAGCAAAGCGAGCTAGCTGTATTAGCTACGTACCCCCACCAGAGCCGCCAACGATCTCTTCACCGTCTTTCTGAGATTCGTGTCTCTTCGTAAACATCTATAAACATGTAAAATGAGGGGTCAGTTATCAGGAAACCCAGGTTATAAGCTTCTCTCACATTTTTGCGGAATGGATTGCGCGACGGAATCCTAACTCATTTGCATACGATAAAAAAAACACAGTTGAAATATTTCCTGAATTTGCGCACGTGTCAACGGGTGTGAGCGTAAAGTCTCGCACTGTAGGATCCACAGGCTACTGGTTTAACACAATTTAGTGGACGGCGCTGAACCCTGTGAACCAGAACACAGTGCTGCCCCCTCCTGGTAGGGAGAGTCATTTCTTGTGATATCAGCGCAGCTGGACACCACTTTGCAAGATCAGAACGTCTAGAAATCAGGAGTCCTGTGGTATTTAAAGTGCATCACGGATTTGCTCTCAACACCGCCTTTCATCAGAGGTCCAACGAGCAGAAAAGGTCAGGCGAGTTCCCAAAAACAAACAGGACTGGAGAGAACCCCTGGAGGCGCTTCACCTTACATGACTCAGCGCCATTTTCCGTTCATTTAGCAAACTGTTTACAGCAGGCAGCGTTGGGAGGAGGCCAGACTGCCAGGGGAAAAGTAAAATATATATAAATAAATAAATTCAATCATGCAAGAAGGAGACAATCAGCCACTGATCAACCCCGTCATTAGGCCGAGCACAGAAGGCTCGTAAACTCGGCCCCATGCAAAACAAGCAGGCAGTTCTGGGAACCTCCATGAATCATTAGTGAAGGAACCAGGCGAAGGGAAATAAGTCACGTTTCAAAAACAAATAAAAGAAGAGAAAAGAAAAAAAAGTGTTTTACGTGACAATTAAAAGTTTCCTCTTGAATATCGTTTCCATGTGATTTCCACTCGACCGGAATGAAGATGAAAACAAGCCGATTTGCCGGAAGGATTAAAAAATATATAATAAAAATGCTGTGCAAACGGTAAAAAACAAAACCCAAACCCGACAAATCAGCACCCATGTGCTGTACATGGGGATTTCCAGGAACTCTTTCTAGAATTATAACAAAATAATAAACTGTAGAAGTTTACATGAGATGGCTGCTACACTGTTCGAAAGTATTTACACCATAACTAAACCCCAAAACAAGAACACTGGCAGCACATTAAGGCCACCGAGCCCAAAGGAGCCACATATTGATGAATGCACCAGGCAAATTATTTCACTCGAGGCATCAAGGGTGAATTAGCATCTCAGAAAGCGCGCACACACACACACACACACACACACACACGTGTTAGCGTAGGAACCCCAGCTGCATTCCAGATATCTGCTCTCTCTTAAGGCTTTAAAGCAACCTGAGCCCAACCCTGAAATACACAGCAGGACCCAAAGGACTCTAACACGTCCTGTACACACACACACACACACACACACACAACTGTCAACGGTATTTCATAAAGGCTATATTTCTTCTACGCTTCTAGTCCTACCTTTATCCCCAAAAGACGTCTCGTGGTTTCGTTTCGTCATAAACGGCAGCCGCAAAATATTAAACCACAAGCCGGGGTCACGCCGATGAACAGCTGCGAGAGCTCTCTATAAGCCACACAGTGACGGCAGGGACGAGTGAATGAATGGATGACTTGGATAAAATGGACAGATGGATGGATGGACATGAGTGAATGACATGGACGACAAGGCGGTGGATGGATAAAGAGGATACGGGACACAGGACGAATGGGACGGATGGCTGACAAGGGCAGACAGATGGCAATGATTCTCTGCCAAGAAGAGATGGACGGATGGATGGATGGATGGATGGATGGATGGATGGCTAGATTGACACTTTGATGGATAAACTCACCAAGAAGAGATGTATGGACTGCATAGCTGGAGATCTGACTTCAAAGAAGGGATGAATGACATTAAAGGGGTATAAACAGATGGAAAGAAGGACTGATGGATGAATTGGAGTGGTGGATGGATGCATGGATGACACTGATCTATAGACCGGTGTGTTGTTGGATGAGGGCGGATGGGTGACGAATAGATAAAGATTCAGGCGAGTCAGCCGAGATGCTCTACCAAGAAGACATGATGGACGAACGGATGGATGGACAAATAGATAAAGTGGAGAACCTTTCCTTGCTCCATCTCTGCATCTGTACATCCACCCATCCATCAGTAACAACCGCATTGATGGATGGGCGTACGGATGAATGGATTTGTTGGATGACCAGGCAGACAACTGACTGAATGAAGAAGTGGAGAGGCAGACGAGTGAAGATGGTCAAACATGATCGATTGTCCATTTAATCATGAACGGGTGGATGGAAAGGTCTGAAAAGGAATGGAAAACTTGCGGAATCGAGTTCTCAGCTTTCTGATTGCTTCTTTGTGACGACTGTCCATCCATCCATCCATCTATAACGACCTCCAGCTGACTGGATAGATAGAAAGATGGAAAGATCTACACACTATAAAAACGTCCAGCTCTAAAACCCTCTCATGCGCCATGGTTCAGCTGTATAATCCCTCCATCTTCCAGAAGAACCCCTCAGTCACTCGACGCACCGCTGACCATGAAAGTGGACTTCTGGAAAGAGGACGCCGTGTTCCCTTCAGATCCAAAGTGGCCTAGAGTGAAGGGTACATTCTCTCACAATGTTCAGCCAAAAACTGTGGGCTGAGGCGGAAAAACGAGGGCCAAGTGGACCAGTAATAAAAAAAAACAAAAAACAAAAAACAAAAAATAATCACGGGAAGGATTTTACAAGGCTGCCGTTGTTTTCCTCCAGGCACTTTTAAACTATTCATCATCGCTTTGGCTTGGAAATGAGATTTCGGCCTCCAGGAATTTGTTCTTCTGGTGGTGACTTGACCGCGCAAACCTTCTGAGGACCTGAATCAGGTCTCCACCAATGATCTTCCTCGGTGTGATTGGAGAAGTAGCGAGAGAAGCTGCAGAACCTGGGACCTCTTTAACCCCCCAAGATGTTGATCAGTTGTCCGGTGTTGTCTTCCCGAGTACTGGGTTCTGTTGAACCTGGGTCCGGTGTTCTAAAATGTTTTACGGTAGGAGAACCACAACGCAGTTTGAACTGTAGGACAACGTTGACGCTTCTCAGAAACCAAATAAACGCCCTGTTATCTTTCCCGGCCCCCTGAGGCGTTTCAACACAGGCTGAAATAAAAACTTGTGCTGGTTGGAACAGAAAACAACAGCCTGTAAAAATAAATAAATAAAAGAGGAAAAAACCCCACGTGCAATTTGGAACGTCAGGCAGAAGGCCTCGCTCCCAGTAAAACCCTGCCACGTTTATTTAGGTAGTCCTGTTTGTCCTGGGCAGGAAGTGAAGTCTCGGGAGCAGCAGGCAGCTTCGCAGTTCAGCCTTTGGGGCACGGCACTGAGAAATGAGCCTGTCAAGAGGAGGCTGTGAACACGGAGCACCGCTGGAGAGAGATGTTCCGGGGAGGTTTCTGAGAGCCGTGGTGGAGAATCAGGACATCGGGAGTAAGACAGGTGTAGAGCGACTCTCTCTCTCTCTCAGCTTGAGGCAGGTCGGGTAAACGCACAATGTGACGCCCCGCTGCAAGGACGAGCACAGAGCCCTGGCGTTTCGTCAAGATCAACTGCCCCGGCTCTGGAACCCCGGGAAGTGGACGGGAGGAGAAAAAAATAAACAGCCAGAAAAAGAAAATGAAAAGCTGTTTATGGGCGCGTCAGGATGATCACATGGTCAGAATCCACCATGGACCGTCAGCACATAGCCATGATTTTTAAACTGCATCATCGACTTGGGATTATTTTGTTTTCTTTTTTCAGACTGAGAACTTTGGTTTGGTATTAATCAATCAGGGGGCAGGGCAAAACTTTTTTTTTAGCTCTGATCGTGTGTGTGTGTGTGTGTTCATGCATTCAGGCTCCCAGACTTTTCCTTTAGAACCTTAGTGAAGTTATATTTATAAAAATGAAGTGCATTAGCGACCTTGTAAGCTGGGTAGTAAACTCGGGTGGAGAGTTGCAGTCTTCTGAAAAGTGGAACCTAAACCTGAAGCATGTTTTCTGTTTTCTTTGCGTTGGAATCACTCGTCGACAATCACCGATATTCATCCTTCGAGGTTTTTCCTCACTGCTAAAGAAGAACTCCTCACGCCGAGTTTTGTGCTTCAGATTTCTCTCTTTTCTTTTTTTTTTTTTTTTTTTTTTTAAAAATCAGGTTACGTGCATTGTACCTGAACATTAATCATAAAATATGAGCAGATTGTAGCCATTTACTGTTGTTTACAATCAATACCCGCTCTCAGTATCTGTATCGATTCGGCCCCAATTTCAACATTCACGCATCTCTAAAAACACCTGAGGCGGCGAAAAAAGAAAATCTAAGCAAAACAGTCAATGTAATGGAAGAAAAGGAAAGGATATACGTGTGTGTGTGTGTGTGTGTGTGTGTACACTCTACGGGGGGTATAAAATGAGCTAATACGTTAAGCACACACTTAGGGAATCCAAGTAGGTCGATTTGCAAGGATTTGCATCAAGACGGCATCACAAACAGGAAGTCCTGTTACAGGGAAACTCCTCGGGGGCGACGCTGCTTCAAAACTTGGCACATGACTCATTCACAGACACATCAAATCACCGCATGTCTAATGAAGGACAATTGCAGGCAATTAGGATAAATTTGTGGTTTTGGTCATTTCTCTTATTGGAGGATTAGTGGAGCAGCAGACCACTGGCAAGTTGGTGACTAACTATAACTTCTCTTCCTTTATTTATTTATTTTTTAACAGGAAAGTAATAAAGAACCTTCTGCCAGTCAGGTCCGAGCGTTCGAACAGCAGCTCTGTGTTCACAAGCCTCGAGTAACAGATGACAAAAACTTTGCACATCAGATCCAGCTGTTTTCCTGTATGAACACTATGATGAGTCAGCATGCCAGACTCGGAAATCTGGTGGGTCACGTCGGATCTTCATCTTACCAGAAAGGCCCAGGATCAAAGCCTGGTCTGGTGAGCAGACGGAGCAAGATCAGACAAAGTTAAGTGCTGAGAATCAAACCCCGTGCAGACAGGAGTCTTCGGACCCCCAGCAGGTCGGCCGCAAATCCACAAGAGGTGATTCATTACGGCGGACTCGCGCCAAACAACCGACGCTCCCTGCACATTCGTACTGGACCAGAAACACTGGGGTTTCACACTTACCGGGAATTACGGCTAGGAACGCATCAATACTGACACTGTGCTCATTTGCTCTTATAAATATATCTAAAAAAAAAAATAATAATAATAATCCGAGCGTATGCTACTGAACTAATAAAGAGACGACAAGAAACGCCAGGACCGTGGACACATTTCGGGATTAACAATCGAAGCAAGGCAGACTCCAAACTGTGCTCTGTGAAAAAAACAGAAAACTTAAACAGAAAACTCAGCATGAGGACTTCACCGTCGGCTCAGTGAGAAAACCCTGTCCACAGACAGCACTAGGAGAGCGAAACTTACAGCTCTCACACCGGGTCCGGTGTTCGAGATGATATCAGTCAATGAAAACAAACACGGACGTTACTTACAGCTGTACGGAAACCTTTTTCCAGAGTAAAACTAAACCTTCGCTTCTCCCCTTAATGCGCACTAACAGAGCTAATAATGGACTTCAGTTCAAATCGACGTACGAACGTTAAAAAGATCAAGTCCGGTAGACCAGCGCGCTTTTCATGATCATGACATACACCGAGAAAGAGGAAACACAACAAGAGATGAATTAAATCTACAGCGACGTCCCCGATTGTCTGGCATCTATGTGTCCCAAAATAAGGCTGCTTGCACGTCCAAAATGAAGGAGGATCAAAGAGAAGGGACATTTTAGTGAAAAATCATAGCGAGAACTGCGTGCTTCTTTCCAAGGCCTTGTTTGAAGCCATCTTTCCCCCTCCGGGACAAAAGGAAAAGCCCTCACGGGGTCCATGCTGGTCAAAACCATTTCATCAGGGGACCTTGGAAGAGGCCAAAGAAAACCAAACGAACCATACAATTCCGAACCGAGTCTGAAATCTGAATGCCTGCCTCTGGCACTCTCCGCTTCCTTAAATTTGGCAAAGCAATGCATTTTTTCTCTGCTTATGACTACTTCAAGCTCGAGTGGCCACATCTCATGGAAAAATCCAAAAAAAAAAAATCCAATAAAAGACTAGGAATACGCTGAAGTGCTCTCCACACAGTGAGGGTCAATGCCATGCATCAGGATAATAAAAGGTAAAGGGAGCGTCCGGCATCCGAGTCACTCTCAGTGATGTGTGCTTCGAAAAGGTGCGTCGTCTCCGAGGTGACGCGGTGCGGTGTGGTGGTTTTCCAACAGAGAAATCCAGCAAGGCATAAACAACATTATATAAAGAGCAGGGTTCGAGAACACACAAACGCCGAGTGATGGCACCAAGGACGATCCGTTGTGACAGCGAGGAGCGCCGAGCTCAATCGCAGACCGGCGGCTGTTAGAGGAAGCTCAGAAATACGGTAATTGCTTTGTACATAAGATGAAAGGTCACGGTGTTTGGGGCCAGAACAGAAACGTCAACAGGAGTTGTGCCATTAGACGCTGATGAGAAAACTCCAGGTACCTTGTAAAAGTCAAAAGGACAAAGTGAGAGCCGCAGACATGATTACTGAAAACATGATTCTAAAAACAGCTCCAGTAGCAGGTCAGGAACAATCAGTGGTGGGATAATGGATGGATGGATGGATGGACAGACAGACAGATACAGGGATGGATAAAGCTATATCGGAAATGACGCAAGGACGTTTGGATGAACGGATGCCTGGAATTTCAATAGCTTGGATGGATGGATGGATAAAATGGATGTTCAGGTATTTACACTGATGGATGGATGGATGGCTAAATAGATAGGTGTCTGGAGGCATGAATGAATGGATGTTAATTGGTTAATTGGAATTGTTAAGTGCCTTTAGATGAATTGATGAGCAGATGTTTCAATACAAAAATGAATAAATGAATGGATGCAATGATGGATGGATGAGTGGATGTTTCCATACTTAGGGGGATGAACAGACAAAGGGAAGGAAGGATCAGAATGGATCAGTGGATGTTTCTACACAGATGGATGAACCAAAGGCTGCAGGTTTCTTCTGATTTTTGAATGCTTCGATGAATGGATGGATAAATGGATGAATGGATGGACGTTAACTGAATCGACGTTCATTTAGATGAAGTGGATGTTTCAGCACAGGTTGACTGGATGGACGGATATTTGAACAGATACATGACTGGATGGAGAGAATTTTAGTAGGATGGACATTTAAGGTATGGACAGATATTTAAATGGGTACTGGGACTGATGGATGTTTAGATAGATGGACGAATGGAAGGACAGGTGGCTCGAGGCTGATGGATGGATGAGAGCTGATCTGACTTAAGATCTTAAGCTGAACAGCTTTCACTATTCTCATCTTCTTTTGGAGGTAAACTGGTGGATGGAGATGAACTTCTAAAGCCATGCAACACCAAAAAAAAAAACAAAAAAGAAAAAACAAAAAACCCCACAGCTAATATTTTCAGGAAACTCCGAGGACGAGGCTGCAGCTGACATCTGCTGATGTTCTCGGGGAAGAAAAGGAGGCTACGGCGCATATGGGACTCGGCTGCTCAGACGGCTAAATTAGCGCTAATTCGGTGGTGTTTAGCCTCGGGGCCTGGGACATTCTCCCCGTTGTCTGCTCGAACCCTCGGCGTGCTACGTAGGCTGTCAGGAAAGTGCGAGTCCCTCGGGAAGCACCATTCAGATCCACAGAAAACATCGACCGCATGCACTCTACAAACCTAAACTTCATCATTTCACAAAGAGCCTGACTCTGTATTGTGGCAAGTTGTGACACACACTGTAAACAATACGCAGAGCGATACAGAGGGTTAGTGTTCAAAAATGTCACATGGTCACGGTCAGTGAACATCTGTGCGTGCAGCCATGTGATTATCCAAATCTATTGACACAGATGACACTTCTGGAGCGCGCGGACATGATGCACGGCATGGCGCCTAATAAAAGGACATAATTAGAGTCGCTTACAGCACGAGAGGCCCGAGAGTGACGGACATAATGGTGGGTCTGTTGTCACACTGTGGCAGCGTTTTACTTTAATAAGCAGCACATGACAGCGCTAAAAGGAGGCGCATTGTCCGGGAGGCCTGGAGGAGGGGCCACACGGCGATCCCTCCGAGGCACGGCGGCCCGGCCTGCCAGAGACGGCAGGGTGACTCATCCAGCGAGGCCGTCACGGACACAACGCCGCGCATTCACGCAGCAGACCCGGCAGTTTACTCGACTTTAAACGGAGACCAGAACAATTATTGGATGCTTACAATTCGCTCAAGTGAGGAAAGCATCAAAGAGGGCTGCGCTAACAAATATATACACATTCCGTGACGTCCGAAAGAAAAATAAACGCGCCTCGTTTGTCGTGTTTCCGTCACAGAGGCGGCCTGAAGCATGGATTATACTCGCTTCAAACATGAACGCAAGATGGCTGCCGCTCGGGGCGTCGCTTGTGCACGTCGTCAGAAATTAATCTGCGTCTTACTCAAAAGGCGTGTCCACGCTGCGTGAAGAATCAATAAAACACGGACAAAATATTCCTGCACACATTTAAATATGGGATAAATCTACACTGGAGTTATTTTTACAAGTTCCCTAGGTGCGAAAGGTTTAAGCAATTCTCCTCCTCTAAACCACGCCCATTATCAACATTAATAATAATAATAATAAGAAGAATAACGCTAATAATAAAGGCTTGCTTTGGAGTGAAGGTGAAGCACTGAAAGCCTCGGAAAGAAAACGACAAACTCCGAACGTTTCAGCTTTAATAAGCTGTGTGTGTTAGCCAGCTTATCTCCGTAATTGCGGTTTAAATAAAACGGTGATTATTTTCACTGCTTCCCATTTCCTGCTGCCGGATAATACGGCGTTAAACAAAAACACACACACACAAAAAAAAAAAAAAGCTAGCTGTACGTTTTTACTAAAGCCACTGACGAGGCACATTAGCACATTTGATGGATTCTGGTTTGCGTGTTGCCGTTTGTTTTGCTTTTTCAAAGCTATTACGGATTGTGTAGCAGGGATGAGTTTAAAATTATAGCGTTTAGCTTTATAGCGTTTTAGCACAATTTGCATTTTCTTTTCTCGTGATTGGAATGAATTTCCTGCTGATTTAAGAGACTTGAGAGAAAAGCGCCGGGTTATTCTCAAAAAAGTCTTCATGCACGGCCGCGAGGAAACCGGGCCTCCTGACGTTTAGTTCCGCTGGACGCTTAGAACGCCGGTGTAAATTAGTGCTCAGTGCTGGGTTTTATTTTCCCCTTTAACCCTCATCGACCTGCTCAGCACAGGGCCAGAAGATGAACATCTCTCACATTTACATCATACTTCCTGTCGGAACTACTCGTTTGCTCATCGTATTTTATTAGTTTTTTTAGCGGTAAACAGCAATGAAGGTGAAGCATTTCCAACAGGATCCAATATTGTTTAGTCATACTTCACATCTGGAAGTAATCACACCTCAGTAAGCCAGAGCTAATGGACATTGGCAGATGTTCTCTGGAGCAAACGAATGAGAGAGGAAAGGAAAGGTCCTGTATCACCGTGGGTCAAGAACAAACATCGATATGTAAATATCTGGGGACCTCCTCTTCCTGCCAGGTGGGGAAATATTCACCGCTAGCGAGTCACCTGTCAGGAGTCGAGGTGACACCAGCATCAGACAGGAAGTAGCTGCCGGGGAATTCGGCACTCGATTCTGTCATTACCTTTTTACCCGTGACTCGGCCGTTATTGGCACACGGACGCAGAGGAGATTTTCACCGCAGCACAAGCACCTCCATTAGCGCTCCTGCGCCGGGGACAGCCGCCAAGAACCCCGCTACGGCTCAAACCCCAGACTAATTGCCAACAAGGCCCGAGGAGGTCGTGTGCAAAGAAATACACCCCCCCCCTGCCCCGCCGCCCCCACCACCACACACACACCTCATCCTGAAGCCCGTTATCATTCCAACTGCTCCGTACTCTCCAGGATGAAGTGTGTGTGCGATGTGTGGTGGTCTGGAGGACGAGGACGGCGCACCCATTCTGGACGAGTTTGTTTATCCCACAGTGTCTGCACTTTGTCACAGTCAGCGCTAAAGCTCTGACTTCACGCTGAACTTTCAGCGGACGGTGAGGGACTCGACGAGTAGCATCAGTAGACGGATAAAGAGCTCGATGGAGATTTTGTTCATAAATAAACTAAACGCAACGCTTGCTTGGGAACTTGCTGTTTCTGAAAACATCAGAAAATCACCACCTAAACACGACAACCCCCACACCGTCTTGCTGGGGTGGGTTTTTTTTTTTTTTTTTTTTTGAATTCCTTGCGTAGGATACATTCTCCAGACGCTGACAGTTAAGGTGACTGTGTCCTTAAAGTTTTTTTTCCCCTGATGGGTGAAGAGAGAGGAGCTCGTCTGGGGCAGTCTGGAGGACGAGGACGGAGGACGGTGTCTGCATTTTTATGATCTCTCGGCTCAGCTTGCAGTAAAATGATCGGTCAGGCAAATAATCGCTCCGAGGACGAGCGCGCGAGGGTTCACCTCCGACCACATGTCCACCCACCTTCGTTTGTCTGGGAAAGCTATAATCAGGACAACTTCACGAGAAAGTCAGCGCAACTTCTGGGAGCCGTTTCACCGCGCCTCCGATATTCATCAAGGTATCCTACAACGTGTGGCTCACGCAGCCTCATCCTGGAAGAACTTTCCAAACTGGCGGGTCACACATTACTCACTCCATCAACCCACTCTGACGGTGGGGACTCTCGCAAGGACACACGCTAAGTTAGCTCCGAAGCATCCAGGGAAGAGAACAAGAACGAAAGTGTGAGAGAGTGTGCAAACATGGCAGGGATATTAATAGATACCCTTCCCCACCCACTGTGCAGTCGGAGACTGCGGGAAGCAGGACGTGGCACGCTTTTACTGCCAGAAATCCCCAAGCGCTAGTTGTTGCAGTTAGCAGGACGACAGAGGTGACTGGAGACAAGGGTTTGGATATGAGGTCGTGCCATATAAATCTCTACAGAGACGGCTAAAACACTCGCGCCATGCTAATATTCTAAAGGTTAATTATGGGCGCTGCATTCCAGAGCCCGACGTCGTGTAAGACGATATAGTAAAGGAAACAATCCGCGCACGACGCCAACGACCTTGGGTTTTAACTCAGGATGGAACAGGATGCTGGATTGATTAACTTTCTATAACTGCAGCGTTGATAGCAGGGTAGCTTTATATTTAGCTTATAGCGCAATTCATCTGTGTTTCGACAGGATGTATGGTGGAAATTTTTCTACAAAGAGATGTTTATAACACGTCACACTTATGGAAGGAGGCTCCAGAGTCAGCACTGCGTTACAGTCGGAGATAAAGCAGTAATGTCCCGATAAACGTTCCAAACATTTCTATAATTAAAAACTTTGATTGCTGGCAAATTGCCATGATGACACTTGGGGCTTTAATGGGAAATAATCAACTCTGCATCGGTAGACAATTCCGTCGCTCAGTATTATACCATAAGAGCACCACAAGGATCCAAGATGGAGGCAAAAACAGAGGAACACACATCAACACTTGGGAAGAAAGCGAAGCCGAAGCAGTTGGTTTCAGATAAAATCAATCGATCTGAGAATGAGCGCACTGATTGGTGTTAGCTCTCTTCTTTTGTTTTGTCCTTGTCTCATCTTGGAAAAGGTAGGTGATGTCATAGATGGCTTCATGTGAAGCGAAGTGGTGAGTCCTGCAGCTGTTTTCAGTCACGAAAGTGAGAAATTTCTGTTGCGCAGAACAAGCTCCATCCAAGCGCGGAGGTGTGTCAGGTCTACGGACCGCTCGGTGTAAAACGCAAGACCTCAGGGATTCCGCAGAGCTGGCGACAACAGAAAAATCCACAACAGCTGAAGCACATTCTCCTCAGACGTTCTGACACGTTGTAGGACCATACCCTCTGACTCCAGATTTGACTGAAATGTTTTGGGAATGCGAAAAGTTCCGCTATCCCGTCTTGACGTTGCACATACACAAGTGCTCCGGCCTGTGAGCATGCACAGTCCTCCTGTAACACGGTTCACTGCGAGGACCAGGCAACAGCTGCACTTTATTACCGACGGCGGAGAACACGGTAGGGGGACGAGGTGGAACGGTTCCAGGCGCAAGCATGCAGTTTATAAGGCAGCTGGAGGAGCAAGTGGGATGCGCTCGCCAACCGCTGGCACGTCTGCAGCAGAAAGGTTCGACCTGGTGGTACAGATTTCCTTTCCCATGACCTCAAAAAATGGACCACATCTGCTACACAGGACCAATGTCTACCTTCAACGATCATGAGGTATAAAACTTCAAGATGGAGATGGAAAGCAGTTACGCAAGTTACAGGTCCAAGAAATTGAAGGAAATCGAGGGAATACTCGTGTGGTGGAGGAATGGGGTGAGAGAACCCCAATGGACGGATCAGCAGAGCTACTTTAGTTCGGAATAACAGTGTTCGAAATGAACAAATCCAATTCCAAACAGAAGGCCACGCCTACTCGAGACATAGAAAATCCCGATACAGATACGAAGTGGTTTGGTGCGATTGGGGATCACGAATAAATCAAATCAAGTTGGAATCCACAATCAGACTGCGTGTCAACACAACCGATGAGCCTGATGGCAAAGATCACGGAGACGATCCGGATAAATTATTCATGCTGATAATCCGAGCCTGGGAACAAAGTCACCTTGAGAAGACGTTATGAAAACGATCACAACGCCAATAAAGCGTCACGCCTGTGACAACTCAATCGTCTTTCCTGCTAGTGCGAGGGAGCTCTCCATGAGAGAAAGGGTATGTTTTTTACAGCGACCCTGGCCATTCAGGGGTCACCCTGGGGACAGACAAAGCTAAGATTAGGCTGCGCCTCCGTTCCCATCTCCGTGGTGACCATCAGAAGTCCTTTTAAAATTCATGAATTCCTGAAGCACGCGCCGTGCTAGCCAACAGACCTAATTTACAGCAATAATAAAAACAGATTAAAGTTGGGCTTTATGAAAGCTCTTTGTTCATCATTTCTTTGCAAGTCCGCTGCTATTATTGCACCCCGGCGTCTCGGACTCGAGCCCCGACTCGATGAGTACACAAGGCCCATTTGTTTTTGTGATTCAACGCTTGAAGGACAAGAAAAGCCGTAGAGTAAATCTTGAGTGCCGCAGGACATGTGCGCGCGCGCACACGCACGCACACACGCGCACACACACACCCCCGCAGGAAGGTGTGTATATTGCAGCAGGACGCTCGGCAGGACGACGGATAATCAGAGGGGAGGAGATTTCATCCGAAGTGGTGTTCGTGATCTCGTCTGGACCTACAGCGCCCACGATGAGACCTTCCGATTGTCTCCATGTCCGTTCCATTACATTAATGTACAAGTATTTAGTCACAACTCGGTCAGGGTTCCACATTTGTGTCCGCTCACGCTTGAGCCTTGCTTTTTCCTGTTTGTTTTTTATTTGGATAAGGAAGTTGGATAAAAAGTGACAAATATAACGAAGAACCGTGCGTTCATGAAAAGGGAGAGCAGTCGAAGAAGAAGAAAGAAGGCAGGATGAAGAATAACGCTGAAGAAGAAATGAAGCCAGAGGAAAAAAAATGAGGAGAAGAATAATAAGAGACACAAAAATTACTGCAAAGCTAGAAGAGGAAGAAGAATATAATAAAGAAACACGAATAAAGAAAGAAGAAAAGTAGAAAGATGGCGGAGAAAGAAAGGAGAAGGGGAAAAAGTGAAAGAGGAATATTAGAATAAAGAAAATGAAGGAGAATATAGAGATAGCTGAACTTTTGTCCGTTATAAATAAAAACTAATCCATGATAGCGTGAAATCTGTCCATTCCTGAACACCGCTAGTACACTCAGGGTCAGAGTTCATGCTAGCTAACGTTTAAAAACAGGACGAAGAGAACAGCGTCTCTGCAGTACCGAGCTCGCTGACCCACCTGGTGAATAACAGACACGCAGGAACGGCGACTTTGGTACAGAAAACAAATATCTGCACTGCTGAGCACAGCGCGACCGAGTGTGAACTCAGCTCCATGTGTGGACACGTGAAGGCTGGAGAGGGAAAGTCTTTACTGTAACTAATAAACGTGCTTTCGCTTGAGGCGTAGGTTAAGCCGCGCGCCTACAGTACGCTAACGGGATTCTAAACATCCCCAAGCGTTTAATCCTACCGCGTAATTACCGCCCTGTAACCTGGAAGCGGTTCAGAATTGCTGAAAGCATTAGCATACAGTCGACAGATCTGGAAATGATGCAACTAGCATCGCAGACGACTGTCGAGAAAGGCAAGCCGCTAGCGCTGTGTCGTGTCCATACATGCCACGCTAGCACACCGTTCCATTTGCGCGACCACTTCATCAAGCAGCCTACAATTAACATCTCCAAAGATCACGCTGATGACATGATTACAGAGTAGCAGGCCAAGAGGACTCGTGCGAATGTGACGGAGGGCCTTCCACATGGAGAATGTTCTGCGTGTTCTGAAGAAATGAGAGCAGTAGCCATGGGTACCTTCCCCAACAAGAACCACTAAAAAAATCATGTCTGAAGTCCTGTCCAGGTTCATATAAAAGATCTAAGATACATGTAATCTGAGCGGGGTCCAAAAGCTCTCTGTTTACATCTGACCCTAAACAAGGCCACGGAGTCCTCCAGATAAAAGGGACACCGAGTATCGTGCTCAGGACACCAGGATTCCATCGCCACGAGGTAGAGATTCCACCGTGTTGGACACAGAGTTCCATCTCCATGAGACCAAGATTCCACCACAGTGGAGGTGAGATTCCAGCTCCATTGAGATGAGATTCAACATCCATGAGACCAGGATTCCACCAGCATAGAGATGAGATTCCACCTCCATGAAGACAAGATACCATGAGGTTGAGAAAAACCAGTGGAGACAAGATTCCACCTCCGTGGAGATGAATTTCAACAATCATGAGATCAGGGTTCCATCTCCATGGAGACAAGATTCCACCTTCATGAGGTTGAGCCTCCTTCTCCATGAGACCAGGACTCCACCTCCATAAGGCCGAGATTCTAACTCCATAAGGACAAAAAAGGACAAAGCTCTGACACTGGAGACTCCTTCCACAAAGGTTAATCTCCTTCTAGATCAACTACTGCATACATTTTTAAGTTCACGCGAGGGAGAACGTTTCAACGGCTGTTCAGCACCTTCAGCAGCACACTAATGACCAAAACGAGGCCATTTGAACCCATTAAGCAAATTAATACGACTTGGCGATATCCAAGTCCTGGACATTTTCTCCCAGCGCAGGGGAAAAACGCACAGGGCTCCAGCAAACTCACATTCGTCCTCCTGAACATCATAACAGGAGGTGGTGTGTTTTGTCTCAGAGCACGAGTTTTACAAGATCTACGTTTTATTTGCTTGGATTCTTCGCTTAAGAAGCTTTCCAGGTGGTAGAAGCGAAACAGTAACTCGAGGGCCGTTAAAGCTTCCCATACCCTGAATTTATTCACAAGACTCGTAGCAAACGCAACACACCAGATTGACTGCTACGACTCTGTTTGCCAAATGGAAATTATTTTTCCAGGCAAAAAAAAAAACCTCTGCCTTTAGCCAACTTGGATGAACTGCAGACAAATGAAAACCATGTGGCAAATATTCCTCATATCTTTAAAATAAACATACTTCTGAACAGATGGGATTTAGGGCTCCGCGCGCGAGGTACGGTTTAAGCCTCGGGGCGAGCCAGTTCACAAAACCACTCGGAAAAATGTCACGCTAATTAATTAACTTCGCTTAATAATTTACGTGAGAATACGCAGTACGAAAATAACAGTTTAAAACAGAGGAAGACTAAAAGGCTATCTCCCATCCAGCTAAAAGCGGACACGTTAAACATCATTATTCTGCTGAATTCTGGATTCTGATTGGTCAGAAGGCATTGATTCATTTTCCAGAACAGTAGCTCTGACGGTCGCACAGGTTTATATTAACGTCCTCGCTCTAGTACGTTATTGTTTCTATAGCAACGGCTCTTTCACAGTATACAGATTAAAAACAAAACATTTATGGAAGGAGTCTCCAGTTTCAGCACTTTGTAACAGTTAGAGATGAAGCAGTAATTAAGATTTCTGAAGCGTTTTCACTTTGCGCAACAAATAACATCAAGCTATCATGATCTTTACTTTTAACTATAAATGGATTAAAATTGCAAATCGTTAGCAACCTGCTATGGTGCGAGAGGAATAAAAGACACGGGAACTCGAGGAAACGAATTAAGTTGAAGGTCGGACATTAAACTCAGCTTCATCACACCGCATAGTAGTTTATTTTCTTACAACAGCAAGACGCGGTATCTAAAATGTAGAACTGCTCCAATCTTTGCCAACATACCTACCATTAAAAAATAGTCATAGGTAGCAAAGCAATATATTTTTTAAACATATTAATTAAATGAATTGCACCGCGATACTTTACTGAGATAGTGAGAGCACCTTTTTACCGACGACGGCCAGGTGCTCACATACGAGGAACGAACCCAAACTCGTTACTCATTGAACGGAAACTTATCATCCAGTCCTTTTTAACGAAAGATAAAGACATCATTTAGCCTAGCCTAGCTTTTTATCCACAGCTGTCATTCAGGCTGTGATTATTGTGCGCTAGGGGTGGAGTCATCAAAGATAACGAGCGGGAATCTCGGTAAACAGTGACTACGCGGCAGCTCGTGATGAGCGTCGGCGCAGGAACGTGGCTGCCAGTGTTTGTAGGCTTCAGGTAATTGCATGTGACACGATGTGATCTGAGGTGTTGATGCACTGCTGTGTGTACACCGTCATTTACCCGCTGCCAGGAACACACACGCCCAGCGTGCATCTCTGACAGCTCTAATACCACCTTTACCAGCGCCGCGTGCTAACTGACATGAAAATTCACCTTGGCCCTGTTCTCCTCCAGAACGTCTGATCTCCGAGATGAGCAACGTCCCAACAACTGTGTCAAAAGTGCAGGAATCCTTTTAAAAGGCGGCTGAAGTGAGAATGCCTGATCTGGCGTGATTTCCATTAGCTAATCGTGCTTACAACAGACGCTCAGCACCTGATCGGTGTAGCCTTGAGGAACAGAAGCACAGGAATCCCCCGCTATATCACGGTTCACATTTCGCGTCCCCGGCTATTCGTGGATTTATTTTTTGCAGATTTCCCCGGTATTACAAAACAAACATGAATTAAAAGGAACAAAAATATTAATAATGTATAAAATACAGTACAGTGTAGATCATGTTTACAAAAGAGACAAAGAACACGTAGCGTTGTTTATGAAAACGCGGTGTGGGGATGCTGAAAACAAATAATTATGGCTGGAGGAACGAGTCTGGCCAATCGGAACGCCCTGTTCATT
>JAQMCW010000032.1:439148-459058 GCA_030068335.1 Chrysichthys cranchii | reverse complement strand
TGAATAAGGGGTTCTCAGCACTTCCTGAGCATGAATAAGGGGTTCTCAGCACTTCCTGAGCATGAATAAGGGGTTCTGAGCACTTCCTGAGCCAAGATGAAGGATTCTCAGCACTTCCAGAGCCTGACTAAGGAGCTCGGAGCACTTCCTGAGCCAGACAAGGGGTTCTCAGCACTTCCCGGGATCCAAAAATGGGCTCTCAGCACTTCCTGAGCCTGAATAAGGAGCTCTCAGCAGTTCTCGGGCCCTAGTAAGGGGTTCTCAGCACTTCTTGAGCCTGAACAAGTGTTTTATCCTCCGCAGAAGTGTGGTGGACTCCCTGAGATGGTTTGAGGTCTGGTTTATGGCAGCCTGTTATTTGCATGTCATTTGCATATAACCCCTGCAGGCTGTTTGGAATGCCAAGAGGCTAAACTCTCCATTTATTACCCCAGTCTCAACTAGTTTTCAGTTTGCACTCATTTGCATCTCATTTGCATGAGCTGGCCTTGTCGGGGATTTGGGGTTCTGTGACCTAAATTATTTTCACTCCTCAGACCCGAGAAAGAAACCCTATGATTAGTATTAATTAAATCAGGACACTTAAAAAAAAAAAAAAAACCTTCCACGGCCAGAGTTGTACACAGAGTGTGTGTGTGTGTGTGTGTGAGAGAGAGATACTTGTGATAAAAGTACACATTAAATTAATGACCTATTATTCTCTTTTACTTTACCTCCTTTATTCCTTCTAATAGAATCTAAAAAATCTTTCCCCTCCATTTCTTTTTCTCTTTCCTTCACTTTCCTCTCGTTTGTCTTTCCTTTCTTTCATTCCGTTCTTCTCTCTCTCTCTATTTTACTTTTAACCTTCTTTCCACTGGCAAAAAAAAATATGTTTTGCCTTTACTTTTTTCCTTTCCTCCATCCTTCCGTTCTCGACACGTTCATTCCTCTATTTCTTTGTCCATTCTTTTTTCATTCTTCCTGCATGTTACTCTTGCCCCTTTTCCGCTTTCCTTTCTTTCTCTTCCTCAGTCAGTAGCATTGTGTGTGTGTGTGTGTGTGTGTGTGTGTGTGTGTGTGTGTCGTGTTTATTATTTGTCGTATGTGTGTCTCTGAGACGCTGATGAAGTCTGATTAAGACTGTGTGGAGATGAGATGTTCTCACTGAGGCTCTCTGTATGAAGAACGCTCACTCGTGGACACGTCTGGTCACGTGATCACGTTTTCCTTTGAGCAGGTTTCCTTTTGTGCCATGGGATCTCTTATGGGCTGCGGTGGAGCCGAGAGGCACGCTGCCCTTCTCCACCCACTGCTCCTGCCTTTGTCCTGGGGCAGGTGTCGGTCTGGGGCAGGTGGGGGGAGGGAGAGAGGGAGGGATGTATTGTGTGTTCTGTTTTGTTTTGTTTTTTTACGCCAGCAGGAGTGTGTCATGTTTAAAACCACAGACTTGCTGAAAATCACGCTACAGCTCCCTGAGCTTTCTGTTCTCACTCACGTTATCGCCCCTATAAACCCTCGTTCCCTCACCAGCCTCTCTTTACTCTCTTTCTCAAGGTCAGTTAGACTTAAAGGTCCACTATGGAAGACTTTTAATGGTGTCTGTTAGCAGACGTGTTCACGTGAGCATGTTCCCTAACAGATGTACGGAATTCATAAGTGTAACCATGAAATCACCGTGTTTAATATTTACCTTTATATCTACATAGGGGGCGGGTCCACCTGTACAGAGCCGCCATGGTGCACTGCTACGGTAGCCCAGAACAGGACAGACCTCTCGAGAGCGCCTACCACGTTTTTCCAAGCGGCAGCATGAATCCAGATGGACGACAATGACGGAGAAGAAGAAAGGAAGACGAGGAGGAATCAGTGTTTGCTGGCACTGGATAAGAACCCCAAAAAAAGGATTAGGCTTATTATTTCACACGCTAAAAACAAGCAAGTGTGAATGTAAGCACTTGAAAGTACGCTACAGGCTCCTGACGGCCGCGGTCGACTCTAAAAGACGCTTGGAAAGGGAGGGGCGGATGCAGGTGGAGGACTCCTACATAGTGGACCTTAACGCTAACTTTCCCTCCCGATGTTCTTCTCTCTTCTTCTCCATGTGGTACTCTCTATATCAGCGTTCCTGAAACGTTTGGTTGGGAACCGACAGACTTTTCTGTGACCTCAGGCCTTTAGGGCACGTATTTCACTCCAGATTTATAACTCAAAACTTCGCATTCCACGCAAATCCATACGCTATAAAAGTTCTTGCAGGCATGTGTGTTTGTTTTACTGACCGCTCCACTGATGGTCAGGAACTAGTGGGGGTACGAATGCTGAATTCCTCCCGTGAACGAGCCGTTACTATAGGAACGACAGCGCCGAACCCTCGCAGGCTAACGCGTCCTCTTCTACAGGTGAACCCACGCTAAGGGACACGGTGCAGGAGCTCGCTGTCGGTGCAGGATGTCGGAATGCCTGCTGTGTGATTGTGAAGACAGACTCTTCAGGGAGAAGCGGCGTAATCGAAACTTTTAACATGTTTAACCCTGACGCCTTTAATGAAAGCTCAGGGGACGCGGTAAGCATGTTGGGAAATGTCAAAGAAAATGCAATTACCAGGTTTAAGTCAGGAAGAAGCGCGAGAGATGGATGTGGTGGAAAGACAAAGGAGGAGGCTGAGGAGGAGCGCAATCTGCGGCTCAGAGAGCAGGAAGTGAGGCGCTCAGATGACCTACTTCACCACCCATTCAGTCAGACGTGAAGCTTCATCAGATGAGGAGATGTTCTGAGCCACCTGCTCTCCTGAAAAACTACAAGCTTCAGCTCCGCAACGAGCCTCCAACACCTTTAACACCTTCATCACCCGTCCCTCCTGCCTAACAAGGAAGATACCTGTAATAACACCGGGGTTTCAACAGGAAGGAAGGAAGGAAGGAACGAAAGAAAGAAGGAAAGGTCTATAAAAATTAATAGAAAGCTAGAAAGAAAGAACAGAAGAGAAAGTCGCAGATATAAACCCACTTGAAGTCCGTTTATAAAGCACCTCCGAACAAGCACTCGTGTATAAACACAGTCCAGGACGTCCAGGAGGAAGAGGACAATAACAAGCGGAGACAGACCACATCATCAGTTACAGCTCAGGACTTGAGAAGTGTACCTGCAAGGCAAAGGTAATAAAGACGTCCAGAGACCAACCGTTCGCACCCTCCCGCATCCTTCCCCCCTTCGGCTTTTCCACCTGCCGAATCGTCTTCCTCTTCAGCTGAGAAAGTGGAAACATGCCGTTTTCACACCAATTCTCCTGTGTCGCCATAGCGACAGGTCGAAAACCTGACACGTCAAGGTTAATTTGTAGCTAGATCTAAAGTCGCCAAAGACCTGGTTATTGAACAAATCTAGAACTGAAGTCATAAACGACAGCATTTATATTCTGCGGATAGTTTAGATAGACTTTCCTTTCTCGCTTCCCGTCTTTCTCTCCATTCCTCATATCCAAATCTGTCACTGATTAGATTCATAAACAACAAACTTTGTTTGCTTTCAAACCGGAGAGAGATTGCAGCTCCTGAAAGCTGATTTGGTTATTGGAGAGCACTCTCTCTCTCACACACTCACACACACACACACACACACACACACACACCCCCTAGTGCTAAATCTGAACACCTCTGAAGCGTTACTCTAAAACAGATGCACGCACACGCTGTCGGTGAACGGCTTGTTGACGCGACCTCTTTATATGCAAATTGGGCGTAAAGCACTCCTGATGTTTTACGCTGAATATCAAAATTGAAAATCTAAATTGTGTTGGGACGATCGCTTCCCATTAGAGCTGGGATGGGAAAAGCAGCGTGCGGACTGATGAACGACCTCACGCTGAGACGAGTCTCCCCGAGAGACCGGCGTCCTTATTCTCCTCATCAGCGGCGCAGACGAGAACGCCGGGGAGCCGTCTGTCTAAAGCTAAACTCCTCGGAGGAACCCGACGCTGGACGTACAAGTCCGGTGAAGGTTTCTACAGCAGTATTTATTATTTTTGGGGTGGGTGGGGTGGCGGACTAGTTTCAAGTTTTATCCGGAACTCGAAACGAGTTTGAGCCCCCAGAGTATGGGTTCTCACTGAGATCCGCTGGGGGATATGAGACGATGTGATCGTGACATTACATTACATTAGTGTCATTTGGCAGACGCCCTTATCCAGAGAGACTTACATTTTTATCTCATTTATACAAACTGAGCATTTTGAGGTTAAGGGCCTTGCTCAAGGGCCCAACAGTGGCAGCTTGGCGATACTTGGATTTGAACTCCTGACCTTCCGATCCGCAGTCCAACTTCTTAACCCCCTGAGCTACCCCCTGCCCCAATATGACAATACGCTTTTATATGCAGCAGTGACGTCAGTCTCACTGGATTAACAAACTTCCACTTACAGTCACAAAACCAGAGCAAGGCAGGAATGCTCCACGTCCCGACGCGCCAGCCCAACTAAACCCCACTTTTCTGGGGTGTCGATTTTCAGACAATAAGCCCGAACACTTGCTAAACACTCGAAGCACTGACGCAGGGTCCAGTGTGCTAACTGGTTCTACGCTGGATCAAAAGGTGGAGATGTGACACTTCCACTGTTCCTGAATAATAAGCTGCGGTGTGACACACAACACCAGGCAGTCGCAAGAATATTAACCTCTTAAAATAGAACCACCGGCAAAAGCTTTGAGGACCCCGGCCACAGAGGACACAATTGCAAACCTGTTTGGTTTCAGAGTTCAACGATCTCAACTTTTCAGCGTAATTGGTGTGTAAATAATTTAAGGGATTCGCCCAGAACACTTTTACCTTTTAAAGGTCGATCATCATCAACACATCGAAATGCATCATGGTATCGTAGCAGATACAGGACTAGGACCGAATATCAAACTGAAATCATATCGCACCGTGTGAGAGTTTGAGATTCCCCCTCTTGGTGTAGTCATTCCTGAAAGACTGTTTTCATAAGTACGAAGGGAAAGACAGGCCTATAGGAGAGGCAGGTCATTTGCCTGAGAGATGGCAGATCTCCTGTAGTGTGAAGAAATCCTGCGATTATCTATCCACTCTCAGCGCTTACATGGAGCACCGATGGCCTCCCGTTGACTTCCCTCGAGTCATCAGCGATAACTTGACTATAAGGACCCAGAGACAGAGGTTTGTTTTAGAGCAATTCTTCAGACTGTCCATATTTCCGCAATTTCACAATCCCCAGTGTCCTTTTGTACTGCGGGAGTCCGGTAATAACGGCGCAGCCAGTCTTGCATGCACCACTGGGCTGATGGGTAATGTGGCTTCCATCTCAGCAGGTAGCCTCACTATTCCTCGCTCTCGAGGAAGTCGCCACACGCTCACCCGTTACAGCCGAGAGCCGCCAGACAGTCCTCGCTGACCCGCTTCGATGTTTACTCGTGCTCATCCTGCAATCTCTCCAGCCCCGGAGACTAGCAGATGGCCAACAATGACATCATACCTCAGCGCAGGAAGAGAGGAAGGCTCCTGCGCTAATTGTTCAGGATTAACCCCGGGAAGGCTAATGCAATGCTCACGATTGAACAAGTAGGCCGCTGGGGGTTAGGAACTGGAGAGACAGCCGGTAAACGCATTATGAAGAAAAGAAATCTGCCCAGAACGTGGAAAATCCATCGCTACAGTTTCACATATTGAGAGACGGAGAGTCCCTTGCTGAGAGAGAGCGAGAAATGTTATCAAGCCCGATCCACTGTATACACACACACACACACACACACATCGGTAATTCATCCCTCTTAAATAAACGTCATCAATAAGTCACTCCAAATTAAAGCTCTAAATCAAAAATGCATGCTGCTTGGACTGGTTCCTTGCACTGTATTTTCAAGACACACCATATTTCATGTTTTAGAAAAGAGTAAGCTCGCAGATCGCGGGAAAAGCAGCTCTCGTCTTTCACGAGGCCCGTTAGAGGAACTTCACCAAACATGAGAGTCACCTGAAAACCAGCTTTCCATACGATAAGACTGTGGATCGCCACTCACGATCCAAGGATTCTTTTACGATGTGATGTGATGTGATACCATCAGGATAAAACCTGATGTCCAGCTAAACTGAATTATCTGCTCATCTGGGGCGATGAGGTCATCCACCGGGAAACCTGAGCTTAAGAGCTGTTGATCAGGAGCGGAGCTGAAAGTTCGACAGTTTCAGAGCAGGTTGGGTAGAAAGGCAGAAGTTTGGCTGGTCTCCCACAGCAAGGATTAGCCAAACATACATGTAGCCTCCAAAGAAGTAAATGATCTACATGGAAAAACCTCAGAGCCAATTTTCCAGTTAACGGAAATCTTAACGTGTAGATCTATGACAACCCAAAAAAGGCTCTCGAGAAATAGTCTGGCAAGGAGCACAAGCGGGACATGTATTACATAACCGTAATAAATAACAGGTAAAAGCCTCTCGGGGTGTCCAGTGGAAAATGGAAAGTATCCAAGAAAAACCCATTTTAATCAAAAAAAAGTCAAAAAGGTTCCCACCCTGGTCCTGGAGTAACCCCCGTCATGCTATTTTGTCGTGTTTTCCCTGCCCTAATCCCTCCAACCAGCTAATCAACATCCCTTCCTGAGTCACAGTGTGTGTGTTACAGCAGACAAAACACTGAAATGTGCAAGACATGGGATGAGAACATGTGCATTAAAGGACGAGTGCGATATCTGTCCATTATACACGGCTTACAGATGTGCCATCGTGGAAACTAGAAAGGACGCCCGAGTATCCAAACGAGCAGGGGTAGTACGGGCTGCGTGGATCCAGCAGAGCTTCCTAATCTTGCCCCATTACTGCAGCTTGAATAATTGAGCAAGTCTTGGACACTGACACTTCGAGGACAGCTGGAATGGGGCTAAATTTCCCTGTGCTTCATTACTGATGCACGCCGTCGCCAAGACGCTTCCAAAGTGACGGTGCATGACCGGGCAATGTCAGGAGCCATCAGCATGCTGGGCCAGTCCTGATGGTGATGGATAATCCGGATACTTGTTAAGGATATTTACTCTCTCCGCAGCTGAGGCTTTAGCGCGCACACATGAACAGATGCAAGATGAAAGTCTAGAATTCCTCTCGCCCAGCTCATGTCCCGCGCTTCCCCTGTCCTGTCCAGAAAACGCACCACAGCACACACCTCCCAGCTCAAGGCCGGCGTCCTCCTTCAGGACATCACCATCCTGAACAGGAGGCTTCGCGTCTTTGTGTACTTCGCACTACGTTATCGTGCTCAACCCTTTCCACAATCATGCTGAACTTCCTCCTCGCTATTATGTCGTACATATCATCATATACTCTCTATTTCAAAAACAAGACACTAAGACGGACTTATTGAGCCTAAAATCGATCAAACCTTACCTGGTGAAATTTACTGGACGTTTTCTCTTGCTTTCTTTCTTTATCGTAGTCTTTGCATGTACTATAAATAAGCCCACATGGTGCGCCAACATTTCCCAAAATTCCCATGTACATTTTCCAATATAACTCACAACAGAAACGTTTCTGGACATCATGAACACACTTCCTGCACTTACGTGCATGCAGGGAATTTTCCCAATTTGGCAACCCTGTCATTAACCTTCCTGTCTGCGACTCCACCAATTAGCGGTTCCCAGAATGAGCGTGGGAAAACGTGAACCCTGCAACCAATGGGCCTCGAATTGCTCTTGTTGTAGTTCCTAGTTTTAACCCCTAGGTGCAAAAATAACCCTATGGAAATACGCAGGGCGATGAGCACGCTCCACGCAACATCCAGAAAGGCGAGGAAATCAAAGAGACGACGACTTATACCTGCGTATCTACCCAACAGCAGCGTGTTTTTAAAAATCGCTCATCGTTAGGAATGAACAAGCGAGACGAAGAAAAAGAAAGTCGAAGAAAAACATGCAGAAAAAAAGGTCGCCCTGCTCCGACAGCGCCAGCGTTTAGGGATTTAGCCTCCCGGGTTTGCACCAAGTCCTGATTCAGGCAACGTAAACTGCATGAGATATGAGTGCCCTGAGTCGGGGCTATGATAAATAGCCTCTATTCAAGGACACTCCAGCTTTTGACAATCGAAAACCAACCAAGCCTCTAATGCCTAATCAATACTGGACTATGGATTCCTTCAAATTCAAAATACGATATTAACTTCGTTAACTTCAGTCTGCATAGCATCCACACGCCAGTCACAAATGAACAAATCCACGAGAAATCCATGTGCCACCAGGGGCCACGCGTGTCAAAAACAAAAGAGACCTCTACTGTCGAAACTCTTCGCTTTTTTAAACGAGTAGACAGATTAATCGAAAGACCCCCACAACTTGCTGATGCAAAACGTGTCCGTGCAATTATACACCATTTCCACAACACAGAAAGGTCAGTGGCTTCTCATTTGCTTTGAGTCAGACCTTTCTGCTTTGCTACACCATAAAGTAGACGCTGCATGCAAATTGCCGCAGCCTTTTTTCCGAGCCGTCTGGCTTTCAAAAGCACTTCGGTCCCTTTGACCCTTTGATTTGTATTTATACAGTGTGGCTCGCACATGTGAGGCCAGAGCGCACCGGGGATCTGGACATGCAGAATTAATACGCCTGGAGTCCTGTCCTCTCGGGTCACCCCTTCACTACACTCCGCTCCAGCAGGTGGTCAGGGTGAAGCAGTCATTAAAATTGATAAGCAAAAACAGAGCGGGTTATTCTGAGAGAGCAGGGCGGGATGAGAAACCACAAGAGACAGAAGAGAGGCCTTTATCTCCAGCATCATGTTTGGCTTAGGTTTCGGTTCGTCGTACATTTTTGTGTAAAAAGTCTTCTAGTTTACAGGAACACTGACAGCCAGGAAGTGAAGTTGAAAGCAAATTGCTAACTAACCAAGATGGACAGAACGAGGAAGAAGCTGATCTCTGCCAAGCATAAAACATGACATTAACGTACAGTTACAATTATTATTTATTTGGGGCAAAAGCAGTACACTGACATTTTGACTTCTGAAAAATTCTGACTTTCTCGCTGAAAAGTCTGACAGTTATCACTTAAATGTGCCAAACGTTCGACACCAAAACTCTTAGACTTCTCAAAAAAAAATTAAAAAAAAAAAAATTCACTTAACATCTCCAATTATTTTCATTTCAAAAGTTCTTCCTCACAATTTTGATTTAGTATCTCCACTTTGACTTGAAATTTAAAACAGAAACAAATTCTCCAATGCATTACTGCAATGTTTTGAAAGCATCCGACCGCTACATGCTAGCTCACTGCGCAGCAACACCTCAACGAGTTCACTGGTAGTGCTTCTTTAAAGGGAATGACTTCTTCATTCAGTGTCACATGTGGAAGCTTTGAACAAAATATACCTTTGTGGCCATCCGTAAGACAGCTGAGGCCGGTTTGGGTCCAGAATTAACCAAAAACCGTGCCGTAAAGCCACAATTTAAAAAAAAAAAAAAAAAAAAAAAAGAACAATAGCCCCATTACCAAAGTGTCTTTAATTCCAGGTTTCAGTTTAAGATCTACGGTCTAAAATGTTGCTAAATTGTTGCAGATTGTTTTGAAATATTGCTAGACGAGAAAAACTACAAAATGGCGACTTTCTCAGCGTAAAGGATTCTGGGAATTGTGAGCCGGGTCCTCTAATTGGCTAGTTTTGTAGGTAGGCTCTTCGAATGTTAGATTAATGGTGAACCCATACACACAGTACACAAGGCCTATAATTGTTATTATATATAAGTACTAGGTACTATCCCCGGCACACCGCTACAATGTCTGAACCCATCACAAAGCCTTATCGGAAAAACCTTTAAAAGTTAAAAAAGCCTGAACACTCAACCCAGACTTTATTATTTTGGTATACAAGGTCAAAACATAACAATACTGCAGTAATAACTAATAAAAAAATCTAAGCACTACATGTTTTAGGAGAAGTTGGAATCATGACGAGGAGAATAAAATCTTTGAAGGAGAAGTGAGGTCACTCGTACGAAAGTTCTTTGTGCTTGTAGGACATATTTCTCTCCCGCAGAATGCCCTTGGTTGGGACGGGCAGGGATTGCGGGGGGGAACAACGTCCATCACACTTTCTTTTCATTCCGCTGAAGGTTGCAAAGTGAAGTTGAGCTGTAGCCACCATCTCCCACCCGCCTCCACCGCACACAATCAAACCGTCCAGGGCTATAAACCGATATAAGCCAAGCTCCAGAAGCACATTCTCCAAAACAGGGATTGGGGAGTTATTAAGCCCAGGTGAAAGGCCATCACATCATTCTGCCACAGTCAGCTCCTGGGAAAATGACTGCATGCCAGGAGGAGGAGGAGAAAGAGGAGTGGAGATTGCTGCCTGTTCCTGATTGTGACCAGAAACCAAGCTGATCCATCGCTTTCGGTCAATCCCAAGTCCTCGCTTCCTATTATCAGTGCACTTTTGTGACAGAAGATGATTGCTCCCCTGGTGGAAATGTGATTGGAGATGGGCTTGGCTTTATGGGGTCTGGGTTGAAAGTGGGTGGAGGAGGAGTGTGGGGCGGTACTGCTGGTTGGACTCATCAGAAGATGACCTCGGGGGGTCGTGGTAACGTTTCTGTAACGCACGGGGCTGGGAGGCAGAGATTGGAGCTCCAAGATGTTTATGAGCGATGGAATGGAGCTGCAGTTCTGTATCAGCCAAGGAACTGATGAAAACCCACAAAATGTGCAAGAGGGGAGTGTGTGGGTCTGTCGAGACCTCGTCGAGCCAAAGCAACCCGTGGCAGTCAGCATTCATCAAGTTCCTCCGAATTATCCCGCTAACCTGATCGCTGCCCAGGACAATTCGGTCCCTGGGGCCCTTGGGCAAGGGCAAGAGGGAAAAGGATAAGTGTTTACCTTAGCCGGGATATTTACTACGCACAGGCAAGGACAGGTTAAACAGGGCACTCTGTGACGAGCTGCAATTAAAAGGCACGCTCACTTAAGACTTAATAGCCAGTTGACGTGAGTCCTGCTTCTCCTGATGCTTTAACAGCAGGTCAACGAAGGCCCACCAGAAGGACTTTACAGAGTGAGCAGTGTCTGACATGGACACGTTCAGATGCTCACCAGGAAGGCAACGAGTTGAACATCGGACACGAGTCGTGCAGGCGTTTCCTGATTTGATGATCGAGGTCAATGCAGAATACAGGGCACAAAAAACTGATCCCAGATCCTGAAATCTTTATATAAAAAGTTCCCTTGTGTGGGATCATCACTCAACTCAATAAACCAAAACACACACCAACAAAGGAAAAAAACAACAACAAAAAAAAAAAAAAAAACATTTCCAGGACAAATCAAGCAAAAGAAGGGATGGAACTGAGGTTCTGAACAATGACACGGCAAACAGGTCGTCGACATAGAATAGCCAGTGGAGTGCTTGTGGTGCTTTCAACTAATTCTGTGGTCTGCATGTTATTAGTCAAGAAACAAAACCGAGTCAGAGACACGAGAGGGCTTACAAAAAAAAAAATTTAATCTTTGTCGTTCACCTTTGGTGCGTAAAGCACCTGTCTGGCACCTGTCTGGCACCTGTCGGATATCAGTCTCCTCCCCTAACGTGGTACCATTTCGGTGGAAGGAGCATCTAAAGAAAGGATTCTGCGATTAATTATGAATATATTTCAACAATTAAATAATTCATTCTGTGAAACATTCACTCTTTGTGTATTTAGATAAAATAAGAACAGCTGGTATTTCGAGGGTTCGCTCTTAACGAGGCGTTTAATTCCCCACGTAGGGAAGCGCACACGCACAGGCGAATCTAACAGTCCCAACAGGTCAGGGTGCGAGAAGGAAGCCGGGCGCTCGCCGCTACACTCCATCCGTCGAAACTTCAAGTCGCCGTCCTGGCTCCCTTCACTTCGTCGAGCTCATCTCCTCCACGACGGAACGCTTTGTAATCGCAGCTCGTGCCTCGCTCCGTTTTCCAGTCTCCTCCTTTTCCAAGCCACTCTCTCGCTCTCATTCACTATTCCCTTTTTCTCTCTCCATCCTTGTGGTCTGGGTTGAAGCGAGGGGGAAAAAGTCTCACCGCTTTAAAGCCTGCTCCTGAGGAGCGAGAGCTGTGTCGGGCGATTCGGCAAGCACAAGCACAACGCTGCGCTTCCAAACCGGGGCTTTTCTCATTGGTCGCCTCGGAGAGACGAGTACAGCAGCGTAGACGACGCTCGGCCAATCACAGCCCTGCGAGAGCTGGCATTTTCATGAATGAGCGAGGTGTACGCACACATCCAGTGAACATTTTTATATGCCCACGTGGATAAATTACGATAAAATAAACAAGAGAAAAAGATCCCGTCAGGTAGCAAATTTAATTTATTCAATCCGGTTATCCTTCTGAACATCAACCTGGATACACCTTGGAGTTTCCTGATACACAAGGACGCGCTTCCTTAAACCGTCCCTCGTCTCTTTGGAACGAGGATGTAGCAACCGTTGGCAGTTAATGTTTACAGGCAATACTATCCGTTTTATGTAAATCGTTATTGCAACGCGTCTCTCCGTGTCTGGGTGGGAGGGAGAGAGAGAGAGAGAGAGAGAGAGAGATGCCTTTTCAGACGACGTTAACGTCTGGAACGGCTCCTGGGAACCTGTGCGTTGAGCAACAGTGCCACCTATGGGTGGAAACTAAAAGCACTTACTTACTGTACGACTGAATGCACATGGGTTCTGTTAAGAGTGACCTAATTAATACAACGAATGATGTAATGCTGTTAAAGAAAAAGAAAAGAAAAAAAAAAACAGCTGTTTAAATGGTCTTGCACTTAAATTACACCAAATGTTCATCATTTGCAAAGCAAATAATTAATAATAACAACCGAGCAATTGGAAAAAGCATGGTTCCGCTTTCAATCTGCATTCTTTTGTGAGCACGTCTGAAGGTTTGCGGGGGTTTTTAAAGTTAATGAAACGGGAAAATTACTCGAAACGGAGCTCAAGATTAAGGTTCCACCAAAAGGCAACATGTGGTTTTGTTGTGTTTTTATTTTTTTTCTTCCTTTCTCCCCTTCTGCTTTAATTTAATCTGACGTCATGTGTTTCAGCACTAAAGTCACTTCGGTGACGAATCAACCAACGGATGGATAAACACTGCCACCTACCGCTCAACAGAAGACTCTCATCATGTCTCCAACACCAAAGGAAGGTTTTTTTGCTGGGTTTTTTTATTTTTTTGATGTGTAACGCACACTTGGTGACCTTTCTCCAATCCTGGCTGCCACCATTACAGCACCGATGACGGATAAAATAACACGCTGCTCACAATTTTCACGCTTTTCAGTCCTCCACGTCACAGAGCTGTCTACAAACAGCAAAAGGTTATAATTTTGGAGATTTGCTTTGTCAGTTCTCCAGTGAATTGATCAGCAAGCCTTAAAACCATCAGCTCTGTCCATCACTTTTCCAGCCACTTTAATCCCCAAACCATCATAAAAACCCTCCCAGGCTTAAATACAGTGCCTGAGAGCGAGCCATTAACAGGAAATAAATAATAAATCACCCAGTGTGTGGCACGCTGTTCAAGTTAAATCATCACGGACTCCTTTTGTACCATGGAAATTTACTGTATTTATTACGAAGTATAAAATGTTCATTGTGTATTTTATCTGTTTATCGTTACACAAAGTAACACACAGCTTTACTGCAAACACTTATGGAAGGAGTTTCTCCTACACGTCCGTGTGAAGGAGCTGTTCCCATGGAAACACTCACCCGTTACAGCACCTTCACACAAACCTGCACAGACCTGCAGGAAATTAATCAACACCCCCGGACCAATCAGAATCCAGAATTCGGCAGAGCCGTGGAATAAATGAGTTAATCCGGATGTCGGACACGTGAGGCGTCCCGTGATAACAGGTACAGAGGGATAATAATGGGTCTAATACCCAGACACTCCTCCGGTCACGAGGCTGGATTAGGGTAATGCATAGTTAATGAGACAATTAGAGACTCCGTTAAGGACTGGTGAAGGCCTGGGGCGAAAAGCTGGAGCAGGGATTGGAGCTGTAATAAGTCGTTTCGGCAGAGCGCCTCTCCCAGAAGAGACGCCACAGCACCAACACACAGCCAGCCATTCTCTTTATGGAAAAAATGAAATAAGACACGGACTAGCACGTCGCGGGTCATCTCCAACACGAAGTGTTCCCAAACTCAAACATAAGGCCGGATGATACGATGACGATACATCAATATTGTGATCAATTATGCGACGATACGTTTTCCAGCTCTATCTATTTTTTTCAGAACTTAAGCTGAAAACATTTTTTGGAGATGAAATCAAATGCAGGTAGTCCTCAAGTTACAACGGAGACGCGTCGCTAAATGGAAAATATCGTACGTCGAATGTAATAGGTCACTGCTTAACCTAGCTTAGGTAGCTCAAGTTGCTTAACCAGGAGTCTTGTCCTGTAGGACAGGGGTCCCCAAACCTTTTTGCGCCACGGACCGGTTTAATGTCAGAATATTTTGCACAGACTGGGGTTTGCGATGTAAACCAGATGGTCAGCAACCAGATGGACCAGGGGAGCGCAAAGTGTTACGATGGAACCTGCTACGTTCTCTGGGTCACGTGCAGTAGTGCGACCAGAGTGGAATTTTTCAAAATAAGAGACCCAGGAAACTAATGAAAATAAAATAACCAAAAATTTCAGAAAGATTATTATTGTTTCGCAGCCCGGTACCAAAAGACCCACGGACCAGTACCGGTCCGCAGCCCGGTGGTTGGGGACCCCTGCTGTAGGAGACATGCTGGGTGTTTAGAAGACATGCTTTTGAATTAAAATTAGCTCTTGAAGCACAAAAAAGCAGGCGGTAATGCACTGTACAGGACACCGATACACAAGGGAACTCTGTGAGTCGCGGGAGAGTGTGAGGCGTCACACAAGGTGAGTGACGCGTACATCCAAACGTATCGTACACCATACGTACTGCCAACGATGCCTGCACAAGAATCTTAAATATCCTCTAAATATTTTACAATTTTTTAGTGCATCACGATCCTCGTCGTTACTTCACAAAATCGTAAGTCGAGTCGTCGGAACTCGGGGAGCGCCTGTACGTATATTTTTTTTTTATAAACGCAGCATGACTGTTTTGCTAGCAGACTGTGAGCAAACCTACACATGGCGTATCATCGATATGATACTCGGTCACACGGCCCACCCCTATATGTAATCGCTGCGGGGGCGAGACGTGACGTGCAGCACGATTCAGTCTGAATTCCATGAGAAGGTTTTTGTTTGTTTGTTTTTTTGGAAAGCACTCTCTTTGCTTTTATTTTATTTATTTATTTATTTTTTTAAACTTTTGTTTCAGAAAAAGAGGAAAAACCATAAAAGAAAAAAAAAAAGGTTTTGAATTTAAATATTCCAGTCCGGTTCAGCTTAAAGTCACTTAAGCGTAAATGTAAGTCTTGCTCAGGATTACCGCGTCTGCCAAATGACGGTCATGTAAATGTAATGCAACAATGAGGAAAATAAATACAACAAAGTGTAAAAAAAAAAAATAGAAAAATACAAAAAAATGGCCATGAAAACTATGTTTGTTTAAACTGGCAGATTATTTATATATTGTGAGATCTGCAGGAAGTTTCAACATGTTTAGAAATAAAATAAAAATTTCGAAATAATTTGGAGTAACCATATTTATGTTTTCTTTTCGTACACATGTCAAAACAAGTTATATGTCGGAAAATAATTCTTATTTATTTTCAGCGATGGAATGGAATTTCCCAGACCGCCAGTTGTGGAAACATGACTGAAAATCCATCAGTTTTTTCCCCTTTAATTGCAATATCTGCGTGATCGTTTACTCATCACTGAATCATCACTCCATTCCAAAAACTCTGAACCTCGACTTTTGACCCAGCATCCAACAGTTCTTGGCTTCTTTCAGGCCTCTCTCTCTCTCTCTCTCTCTCTCTCTCTGGCGGGTCCCACCTCCTTTTCAGTGTCATAAAGGTGTTTTTATTTCTCTAAGCTACACTGGGAGGAAAAGCGCTTGCTCAGCTTCAGCTGAGAGCTCTGTCACTTTGCTCTACAGCTGAAACCACATCTGAGGCAGCGCCGCATACATTTCCTGATCAACAATTACAGCTATTTGCCCACAATTGAAAGGAAACGAACAAACAACGGTAGCACAATTAGCCTACGGAACACGCACATCCTGCGTGGCAACAAACATGGTTTTACACCCACAGACAGACAGCAAACACACAAACACACAGAGTCAGAAAGTATCGGTACGACGTGAAGACCTTGGTTCTGGATGAAGAAGCGCTAAATTAGGCTTTCTGAATGCTCTTCATCGTCTCACACACTTACACCGGTGAAAGATCCGCCCAACATCGCACCATAACGTAATCTTCATGGACTCTTCCTGAAGGTGACTTCATATGAACTAATGCTAGTTTGCTCTCCTGAACGCTGCTCTGATGTACAAGGTGTAAAACGACCTAACGTCGGCCGATTGACGTTTCTATAGCAACAGCTCACTCAGTGGGATCTGTACGGTTGGACGCTGCACATAAACGGGTTTAAAAACTGCAGATACGGCGACATTCTCGGGAGCGTTTATAAAATGTTCACAAGTCAGACGTAAAACTTTAGACCGAGGAGTTTACGCTTCTTCGCAGTTTCTTAGGAACAAGCCGTAACACCCAAGTGGACAACAGGAACCAAATCGTCCTGTCCACGTTCCCGGACGTTGAACGTAATTACGAACAGATTTTTTCCCTTCGTTTGTTTGTTAATAAATTAAGCGGGGTAAAAAAAAAAATCCCGTGGTCAACTAGGAATAAACCACATGAGGAACATGCTGTTATTGGAAACTCATCAACTCCAGGGTGCTGACCATAATTTTCCTTCATCACATCACGTCATTGTTGATTATTTTACCGGAACAGCATGCGACGCCATGGTGCGTTCGCGCCAGCGTACGTGTGATAAGATATGTGAAAATCGAGGTAAAGACGTTCATGCGAGGCTGATGCCCTCCAAATGCACGAGTCAGCAGATCGTGCTTCTGCATTAAACCTTATTTTCGATGAACTTTTCAAAGAGAGGTCAGAGCGCCGAGAGTATCCCGAGAACAGAAAGAAACAGCGGCGGCGTGACGCACAACGCTTCTTGGACCGGGTCGTGTATAATCCGAGGCAGCTGCGAGCCTTTTAAAGCTCCTAAAATATCTCGACTTAATTACTGTCATCTGTGAGCGTTCGCCCCGGAGGAGAGCCGAGCGCTCCATCGCGGTTCGCGTCCCGACGTGCAAGAGGACGGACGTGTTTATGAGCCGTGCTTTAGTGAGCGGCTGCTCCTGACGTATCGGTATAAAAAGCCTTTCCAGGGTAAAGTTAATGAGGAAAGATAATGCGATAAAGCGCTGAGTCTGGAGAACCTACCCAGAACTCGCTCGATAAAACTTGCACTTCAGGTTCACGCTAACTCCAGTAAAGAGGTGTTTTGAGACTGATGGCTACCAGATGTCTGAACACAACAGGAGTCTTGTGCCTCTTTCAGCAGAAAGGAGCGGGCGAGGAGACGCTGGTTAACTCCCGCCGAGAGCCGAATAATAGACAGACACGGACCGAGAGGGGGAAAGAGTGTCTTCTGGAGGTCACACCAAAATAACTCACCCATGCTCTTCAACCACAGGGCCACGCATTAAGGTCAGCCCCAGTGCACGCCGCACTTTTTACAAAGTACTCCTGGAAAGCGTGATTAAAGACCAATCATATTTCAGTATGTTCATTACTGCAGTGTGCACCGTGTCCAGCAGGGGGAGATGATGCTTTCAGAGGGATTTATACTTCTGCGCTTGCACACCGGTGAAGACCTCAAATAGTCGTGAGTGTCAAAGTGTCTAAGCTTAGAGAAACCTCACAGGAGTCCCATCTGTGCTCAGGCTCCTTCTCGTCTCACTTTCCACCATCTGTGAAGGTCCAGTCATCTCCTGACCAAGCTTCCTCAAACATCATCGGATCCATCGACCCAAACCCAAAGACCTGGAGCTGATGAGAAGGCCACTTGGAGAGCGCAGACATGCACCAAGGACAATAGTCGACTCTTGCATGATCTGCCAACCTGCAACCACAACCACTGTACACACATCTGGATACATGTGGATCCAATGGAGTTGTCATGTTCCTGCATTCGCTACAAGCTGACCATGTTCCGCCTCTCCTGCGTGACCCGGTTGGGTGCTACATTAACCCCCTTTAGCTCTTACAGGAACCTTAACTGATTCCTGAAACAATTCGTCACACGTAGCCCTGACTGTACCGCATTTACAAGGTACCCGGGGGTTAAATCTGCTGGAAAACTGATGATTAAACCTTACAGTTCTTCTGCTTGTCCTCAAGAGGAAATGCTACGCTACAGGGATTTACCCAATTTACAAACGTTCCACGCAGACACCTCGGTTCCTTTTAAAAATCTATAACAGAGCAGAACATATCCCCTCTTAAGTTCTGTTCTCATCATCCTAAGAGGGTTCTACTCAGAACAGCAGACCTTTTTTCCTGGCTTCTGTACAGAACTATGCAGAATACACCGATGAAAATAAAGAAAAGGTTCCTGATGGGACTCAGAAGTGTTCCTCAGTTAGTTCCTCTGGAAACCTTTACATAATCATGACTTCAATTTTCATAAAATGTTTCAAAATTGGAAGCTAAAACCATTCAAAGAAATTACTGACAAAACAATACCATTTATTCTCCAGCCGCGGGGAGGTAAAGGATCACGAGTGTGGCTACACTGCCATCTAGTGGCAAAAGCGCTGAGTTTAAATGTATAAATACATCCAGAACTGGACATGAGCAGCTGGATATTCTGAACCTTTAAGCTCTCTCTGGTCCTGAAAACCAAAATCCTACACTGTAATCAGCACACTGAGGACGGTGTGTGTGTGTGTGTGTGTGTGTGTGTTACCGGTCATCTTGTAGCCGTTTGCAGCCAGTTGTCCGGCCATGTACTCTCCATCTGAGCTGTTATGTGAGCAGCCCCACGTCCTCAACCATACTTTCTGCGTTCCCGGGATCACACTACCGAGAGGAAATAAACACCAACACTGGGATTAAACAGCTTTAATCAACACACACACACACACACACGACTAACCTGGAGTATTCTTAAGTCATAGTTTTGTGTTGTGACTCTAAATTCAGTTAGCTCAAAGAGAACGCCACACACGAGCACGTCACGTTTGCGGTGTACAGAGATATAAGGAGTATCTTTAATTCCTTACTTGGTGACAGTGATATTTAGTCCTAGTTCAGTTTCCAGCCAGGTGAGAGACAGCTGATGGAGAGCTGCATCGTCCCATCAGAGCATAATCATGTCACCACAGTGTGTGGGGTGTTTACACTACTGTTACTGCCGACATGAAATAACCCAAAACTCTCGAAATGCTAATCACAGCCCGGCCTCTGAACATTTTCTAAACACAGTGTCTCTCAGAACTGACACTTTCATGGAGCTCATTTTAAGCATTTCAGACCCATGGGACACTTTAACATGAAGAAAGACACAATGAAATTAGTTAAAAAAAAACAAACAGTAATTTGCTAAAAAAAAAAAAAAAAAAAAAACTATATAAACTATTGTTTAACTGACTGTGATTCAGAGAATGACAAAACAAAAAAAAATGTATATTATTTAAATCAGACATTTTTTATTAGAGCAGAAAAGCTGTAAATAACGGTTTGGCCACTAGATGGAGGCAAAAACATTCTACCGTCATCTTGTACAAAGAGAAAAGATTCTTTAAAATAAAAAAAATTAGTGCTGCCGCGATTAGTCGACGTAATCGACTATGAAAATTAGTCGACGGCAATTTTATCGGTCGATTAGTCGCCTATTTATTTTTGGTCTGAAACGGCTGATCTGAGTTCAGGTAATTCCCCTCCACACCACTAGA
>JAQMCW010000032.1:408147-429112 GCA_030068335.1 Chrysichthys cranchii | reverse complement strand
CCAACATCACACCAGAGCTGTGTGAGAGACTAGTGATGTCCTGTGGACGCAGATGTGCTGAAGTCATTCAAAGCCCCACCCTGTACACTTCCTGTTCATTTGTGACTGTTGGAACCTTCAGAAAATTTAGTTCTGATCTTTCTTCATGCTCCAGTCATCACTGTTCTCTAATTTTGATCAGTGTTCTTTGTCAAATCTCTCATTTAAGTTTCTGAATGTATGTAACTTAGAAGATTGTCAGTTTTTGCAGAAAACAGTGACCCTACCTAGTTAATGACCAAGCCCACCAATTTAGCTATCTAAATAAATAAATAGTAAATTAAATAGTGTTCGTTTACTAGTAAGTTTCCTTCAATTTTCACCTTCAACTTTTTTTTTCTTTTTCCATAAATGGTGTCTTAAAACCACTGTGGAATGTTCTCCTTGTTTATGTTTATTCCTCAATGATCAGACCAGGACACATCACTTCCTTTTGTTTACTTCACTTTGTGTGCAATTAATACATATTCTACATTTCTACATCCTGGCTGGTCTCCTGGTCCTGCTTCACAACACCATGAACTGCTGCCATTTTCAGACTAGCCATCATACCATGAAAATTCCTCGCCCTAGTGAGCATATACAAAGACATGGCTGCAAATGGGCCAAGGCGCGGTGCAGAAACATGTTTTAACCAAAATTGCCACAGCAAGCATTATTTGCATCGCTGTATATTCATGTCTATCTTACAGACAGGAAGTGTGGTAATCCTGTCTGTGTGCAAATGGTGCAGAGCTGCGTTGAGATGTTTCATCGTACATAGCTTATTACACATAAATTTAGATCTTATTCTAACAGAATTATGAACAAAAAGTATAAATTTCTCGTTCACGAGCCATGTGCATCATTAGAGTTGAACAGAATACAAACGCAGCCCTTGGCCCTCTTCTACGTACATCCACTGTATGTTGTTTTTAGATTTCTTCTTGATGAGGTGCACCCCCTCCAGAACGTTGGTGATGTCGTAGAGGCGGCGCTTCTGGACGTTGAGCGCCTCGGCCGCCTGGTTCAGATCCACCACGCCGTCTGACGACTGGCCCAACAGCTGCACAAACTTCTTCGTCAGGAGACCCAGAGACGTGTCGTAGCGAGTCTTCTCAGATGGAGACTTTGGAGCTACGTGGAGTTATGAGAAGAATTAGTACAACTTTCCAACCCAAAGTAGAGACAATTACTCTAACACCAAGAAAAATATTGCTTACGTTTGATCAGAAAGTGGATTAATTTGGATGTTAGCGGTGTACACAGATTACTCGCAGTGCCAACAGTGAATCCTTATCGAGTTACATTTTTAAATTAATAATATATGGATAAAATTTAAGCTGCCATTGCTTAATATCACTCAAAACCTCAGGACTGGCCATTCTGGGAAAATAATCAACCTCAACCTGACCACACCAGCCCGTCCTAATGACGGATATACAGGTTACTCCTTTTCATCGGCATCGGTATTGACGAGCAGCAAAAATTGCTACTTAAAAAAAACCCGAAAGAGCACAAAGTGTCGTTGTTAAAAACAAAAGCAAAGAAGAAATTACTTTTTGCAAGTTGCTGTGGTCTATGAGGAACATCCTGCTAGAGGAAAATAATCACCTTTCAGGTGCTAACACTAATGTCACAGCTGATTTTTCCCACTCAGTGTTACAGCACACCAGGGTATAATTCCATTATTGACATATTTCATGAATTATCACATTAATCAATTATAAAAAAAAATACTAGCTTTGCATTTCAGTACTAATCCAGCCAGAACTGGGATGGTTCTTACTTTTGTTTCCCTTTAGCACACCTAGCGGTCCTCCATTTTGGGTCTTGGGGGTTTTTGCTACTTCAGCTGTGTACAAGTGGTCCGAGTCATCGAGTGCCAAGCGCCTCTTTGCCTGTGGAATGCATTCACAGGATAGTCAGCCAAGACTGGCGGCCATGTTGGCATCACAAGTCAACTAACGCACTGTTAGCAATAAAACAAAACCCAAAACACGACCGAAAACCAGCAGAGGAGGCGCTGGGAAAAGTGTTCCCGCACGTTCCCGTCTGAGATTCGGTTTGACCTCGTTTGCATATTCATTAGAGTTCCAGCCAAATTTTCTGCAAATATTAAGCAAATTTCCACATTGCTGGTGCAGAAACCCCCGTCCCTGCCATCGCAGGCTTCCCTTCAACTCCTGTTAAACTGGAAGATCTCGTTCAGAAACAACAAGCAGACCGCAGCGAGAGAGCATCACTATAATAAAGTGCACCAGCAGAGTACGAGTCGTACATTATGATAAAAGATCCACAAATAAAGATTATAAATTTTGATATTAAGATGATCCAGAGCAACGTAGTAGAAAAAAAAAAACTACAAGAAAGTCACATTTCAACTGTTAAAATTCCAACAATCAAGTTTGTAAATTCTGATAAGGTCCTGGGGGGAAAAAGTTTAAGTTATTGTGACTATCTGAAGTAAAGTAGTACATTCTGTTCAGATCATAATAATAATAAGCAAAATATATAGAAATAAGGTCGTAGCTTGCAATGTTAAAAGGATCAGAAATACTTGTGGAGCCCGAGATCAGGATTAGGAGGAACAGGTCTGATCCATGATCATAAGAGCTACATGGAAAATGTACATGTTCTGAAATCAGAATTAAGAGAAAGTTGGAGATTCTGATATCAGGATTTTGTGCAAAAACGAAACTTGCTCCATATTTCCTCTAAATCTTTCACTGCGATTCAAGATCTCCTTCCACATTACACTGAACTCAAAGTTAGTGAGTTTGTGCGCAGCTTGTGTGCAGGAGGGAAAACAGTGTTAAAGCCGAGTGTTAAACGAGTGCTTGAGGTCTTCCTACATCCCGTTATTTCTGCACAGGCTTCTTGTTTAGAGGTCACATCGTGTCTGTGGTGACGTGATTACCATTAGCGACCCACTACAGTACTAAAGCTTTCTGAAAACATGTACATTAACCTTACGGCATGGATGAACACAACCACGACACGTCCATGCTCCGTACGGCGTGATGCTGGAAAGGCTGCAGGAGCTGCACTGATCATCACTGCAAACATCAGACTTATCAGTGTTGGGTTCGTTTTTATCAACAACAAACCTGCTCATTATCCATAGCTTCGTGTCCACAGCTACCGTATATATTAATACTTGCAGAAAACAATGGCAAGAAAACTACGGAATTTTCTAAAAATGATGGAAAAAATGATCGTTAATGCGATCAGTCATGACGTGCACCTTGTTGGAGCTTTGGTTTAAATGCGACAGGAGTCCTTCATGTCATGCGATGACACTTATTTATTTCCCGCATTTTCATGAAGATCCAAAAAACTTTTTTTCGTTTACGTCACAAAGTTACACGAACCTCCACATCAGTTTTTTCTTTTTTGTTGTTGCACAAACTACTCCCTGTTTAGTCAGGGCTTCTCCACAGATGCAAATAACTTCCACTAACTAGGAACAAACCCATCATTTAACCCTTCGCTCTCCGTCCTGGTTACGCCCGACTCATATCCAAACTTATTTATTCGGACACAAATCTGCTGTCCTCAGTTTGAAAGTTAGAAAAAACTTTGATGCCTTCCAAGGTCACTTTATTATTTTTATCATCATCATTTTGGCACCCAACCCACTTCCTGTGTTACGTCACAGTCCGCTGAGATAACCGCGGTACGATCCCCTGCTCGGTACCGGGCTGCTCCACCCCGGCTCAGGGGGAGCCCGCTACCCGCCTGGGTGTGTTTATATGGGTCCGAACAGTTACCCGCCCCCCTGACCTCCCGCCTCTGCTAGTCATTAACGCAGCTGTGCTTATGCAGCAGCAGTAACTACTTCCTGTTTAGCGCCGTTTTCATAGCAACACAACAGATGCTAAGAACCCCTAATAAACAGTGACGGGCGGAATGGTTCAGTCCGGGTCTGGGCGCGCGCCCGTGTGTGGAGGCTAGTGGTTAGCGTTAGCGCGGCTGCAGGGTGACAGGCGGGGCGCTGCGCTGTTTCCGCCCGGGCCCCGGGGCCGCTAGTCGGTGGGTGTTTACCGGAGGCCGCCCCAGCGCGGGTCTCTGTCCGCTGGCGGTCGGGGTGGTGTACAGGCTGGCGGCCGGAGCTTCGGACACACACACGGCGGCGGCCCCGGGAGTGTGTGTGAGCCGCGGCGGCGGGGTGATGATGTGGATGTAGGTGGCGGTGTGTGTGCTGGAGCTCAGCGCCGTCAGCACCGCCTTCTCCTCCAGCGCAGAGCCTCCAACCCCCGTGATGATCACACTGTCCGGGGCCGAGCATGAGATCGCCCTCCTCATCGTCTCCCAGCGGCTCGTGCGCGCGCGCCTGCCTGCCTGTGTGTGTGTGTTCTGTCTCCGACTTCACTTTAAACCGCGTTTTTCACACCAACGCGCCGCTTTGACGCCGTAAATATTGGCCTTGCATGAAAGCTCAGACTCCTAACTGTCGATGCGGCGGCGTTCCGGGTGATATTAGTGTCCTGGACGCGCAGATGGCTCGGATTTAAAAAGTTAGCTCTGAGCTTCTGTGGCGCTGCGCTGCGCCGCTCGCTGGAGGAGAGAAAATGGCTCCAGGAAGCGGACAATGAATGAGGGGGGACGCGGGCGAAGCGCGCACGGCGCTCGCGCGAAACTCGGATTTCCCGCGGAACGCTTCAAACCCGATTAGCATGTCGCACACGATTGGCCGAGTGGACACCGAGCCACGCCCCCCCATGCCACCACTCGTGCTCCGCGACGTTGGTGATCACTGAGAGGAAGCGCGCGCGCCCGAGGTGTGCTGGGCGCTGATTGGTGGCGCGCAGCACGCGCACGGTGACGTCACAAGCGTGTGGCGGAAGAACGATCAACACTGTGGGGTGGGGGTCGCTTTTAACTGAGACGGTTTGAATGATCCCCACATTTTAGCTTTTTTCTTTTTATAATTATATAATACATTTTATAATTAAATTAAATTGTTGGGTAACAACAATAAGAAGATCCTAAAAACTGCTAAAAGGTTATGTTACTGTTATGATTTTTAAAAGTTGTATTTTTTTTAAATCAATTTTTATAACTTGTAACTTTGTCATCTGCCAGGCTTTTGGTACTTGGAACTGTGTGAATTTGTTTACGCTGCACCTTTACAAAATATTGACAGTTATGCAAGTTTACTAACTGTAAAAGACTTGGAAAATAAATATTGAACTGTAATTGTATCATTTTACTAAACTCTGGTATGTTTGTGTCGATCCTTGCATTGGTTCTTAGTTTGTTTAAAATGAGACTGTAATTCGACCCTCTGCTTGTTTATATTCTTCATGTTGTTGAACAGGTCTTCATTTTGTCTGCTTTAAACATAGTACAGCCGAAAGAAAGAAAGTTTAGACTGTTGTTGGTTCTAGCTCCCGGAAGGAGTTTTACTTGGAACGTTTTTATAAAAAAAAAAATCTAAAGAAAGAAATCTTTTGACATGGAGGACAAACAGAAGAAGCCCTCAGGGCACTAGATGTCACCTTTTCAAAAACTAACAAGAAGTCAATAGATCATTTTTTTTAACAACAACATTGATATTAAATAAATCATTGTGTGTATTTGACAGTGTAACATGAATAACTCATTGTTTTAAAAAAGGTATGAGATTTAAAAAAAAATCATTTTATACACACGGATTTAATAATTACTGTTAAATAATTTTCATTGTGTTGATAAATTAACCTTTATTATTCGTTATTAATTATAAATTCTATTGATTTACACGAGATCTTGTGGTTATTCTCAGTGCTGACCAGCAGAGGGCGCGCTGTGAACGACAAAAACAGTGTCCAGTGAGGGATGATTATGAGCCGTAATGTGCTCAGATAAAAGCATTTTGAGATTATGAAATTAACATGTTTAATTTCCGTCTCAGTGATGAAGGACTACACTCGCCATAACTCCGCACGGTGTTCCGGTGGGCTCGAGACGCCTCTGTTGCCATGGAAACGTTAACGCGTTCACGTGATTAACTGAAATAAAGATGAATGTAAAACCCTTGGCTCGGCCCACCACACAAAGTAAACCACAACTCCTCAGTAAACGCTCCCGTACGGCCTGTCGGGGCCGCTTCACGGCTGACCTGACCCCGGGATTCCCGTCTCCCAGGCGGACACACACACCATGGCGCTCCGGGGGGCGGGACCAATAGGACACGGTGGGCGGGGCCAACGCCATGTTGCCACATCACGATATTTACATCAAAATTGATCCAACAGACAAGTCTGGGGTGTTTATTTTTAAGTTTTGGGGTTTATTTTTATTTATTTCAATCTTGTTTTTTAATCTGGTGATAAAATCCATTGCTATTTGTTTTCCGTTCACATCATCCGGTAATATTAACAAGAGCATTTATCTAAAAACAGATAGAAGTTATGTTTATAAGCTGTTACACATTATGGCTGCAGAATTAATATTAATAAATACAAATTCTTTTCAGGTTGGAACGAAAATGACCCATGACCACAGAACATGTATGTGCTTATGACCGGAAACGGCGCTTACATTTTATATGAAAACGGTGTAGGAACCAGGAACTAAATCACTTCATTTGTGGACGTCGTTTTTATATCATCTTTGCGAATCGTTATTATTTGTGTGAGAGTTATTTTACTGATATTGAAAAGATGTCAACACCTATTTGGCAAGTTATTATTTAAGAATACTTTGATCTAAATATATGAAATTCTTTTCGCGTTTGAAACGGAAATTGCACATGACCACTATTTGTTGAAAAATAAAATTGGTAAATAACAAACATTTTATAAATACTGCATTTTATTTTATTTTTTCCCCTTGCACTCAGTGAGCGAAGCCACCGGGGAATCAGCTAGTAATAAATAAAAGTAATGTTTTTTTATACCATCACTTTTTCCCCCCTACATGATTTTATATATTGAATAAAATCAACATTTTATTATATATATAAAACTCAGGTCCATTCATACCTTGTAACAGTCTATCGAGCTGAATAGGAACTTTGGTCATTTAACTTTTGGTTCATTTTATTTTCAATTATTTTAAATATGTGCATTAAAGTATTATAATTATGATTCTTCCACTTATTAAATCCTCAAGCCCGTCATGAAGGCCATATAGACTGACGAGGAATTTAGTATCACTCTGGCAACCCGTGCGCGCTCCACTCTGGCATGCCGTGCGCGCTCCCGCGGCGCTCATTTCCCTGCGCCGCGCCTCCCCAAACCTGCTCCAACTTCTCCAAGTGCTGGAGACACATCTCGGTGATGTTGTTGAAGTGGAATTCGAGCTGAGTCTCAGGATTTTTGGTGCTGCGTGGAAGGAAGACTGTTTGTGTAGAACACCAGGGCTGGTGCTGATGACACTCTGATCTCCAGCCCTCTCCAGCACAGAAGGGAGTTTCAGGAGCTTCAGGAGATTTTAGGGATGCAGAATGGATCCCAAGTCAAACATCCTGCTTCAGACCACGGGCTGCACATGGCTGGGTCCCATCAGCACGGCCCTGGGAGTCCCTCTGGATCAGGTGAGGACCTTGGTGAAGTTCTCCAACTTGAAAGTGTCCTAAAGATGAATATGAAGTTTCGTACAGCCTCAGTTTCATGAGATGTATTTCTGTGGTTCCTGATGAATCTGGGCCAGTTTGAAAGGTGTGTGTGTGTGTGTGTTGTGGACTAAAGATTAGAACTGTTCCTGTTCTCCTCCGTCGCAGGTGAACTTTATCATGTGCCAGATGTTCGGCCTGGCTGTCGCCTTTTGGTTTCGGCTGTACCTCAGTCCTCAGCGAGTCGGTCCAGCTGTGCGTCACGCCGTCGCTAGTTTCTTGGGGTCGTTGTTCGTTATATTCTGCTTTGGATGGTAAGGGTGATGGAATGTAATTATTTGCCAATCCGAGAGTGTGTGTGAAACCTGCAGGACCTGTCCCATGGCCCTTTTCATCCACTGCGCCTGCTGACAGGTGTTCATTAATTACACACCATCTAAAACCTCATCTCGTCCTGCAGGTATTCCTCGCACGTCTTCGTCCTGATGCTCATCTGCTACGTCATCCTGTGCAGCGCCAGCGTACACACCGTTCATTGGTAAGAACCTCTTCACCTGGATGTTTCTCCAACACGCTGTACGGATGTTTTGTCATGCTCCGTCTTGTAGAACAGAATGAGAAGCGTGCGGACCCACCTGATAATCCCGTTCTGCTGCCTGCTGATGCTTTTTTAAGAAAAGGAATGTGGGATAGGTTTGGTGGTCGCTCAAGACCTGGTTCATCCAGAATGAGCTGTGAGGCTGTTAAAGGTTTCACCAACAGATACAACCCACAAGATGTTTCGTTCATCGTCGTTTTGGTGACGTCAACACCAAAAAAACGTGACGAGGCATGCACTTCTTCTGTAACCGTGCCTTCAAACAAACACCCTTAAGGGTTCTGCCACTGGCCTTCGAGGGAATCGTTTCCTCAACAGAAACGGGTTCCAAATAAAACCTATTTGCCAGGAACTGACACCGTAATTATCTAAAATCAACCCTGACAGAACGTTTGAAGAACCATTTTTGTCAACGATGGTACCAATTAGCTTAAGGCTACATCTCTGATAGGTTTTAGTTGTTGTGAAGAATAAAATGAGCCATAATTTAATGTCTATCCTGCACATTTATACAGTTAATATATACACTTCAGAAAGAAAAAAAAAAGGTTTTTCTTGGGTTCTTTAAGGGTTTATTAGATAACTCCTTGGAACCCTTTCTGATGGAGAAAACCCTTTTGTAGGGTTCCACAAATAAACTTTAAGAGTTCCTCCAGAGGCACAATCTGATGTTCAACATTAAACATAACTATAAACAGTGAAAGTAGCAGTGAAATTTTACACATTGTATTGTAGATGACGTGAAATACAATTGTAAAGGTTAGGCTTCCTCTTATAGACACTGGAGTCCCTTAAAGTGAGGGGTTTCCTTCGTAACTGTAGGCGTGAGATGCTAACCTGACTCATCTGTGTGTAAACTGGACAGACCCAAACTTACCTTTGTGTTTCGCTTAGTTTTGTGCCATTATCATGCTAAACAAAGTGCCTTGTGTTTGATATTAAATCATCCTAATACTCACTACGTGCATAAAGATATTTAAAAAAAAAAAGCAATATACGTAGCCAAACTGAATAAAATATCAGTATTCCAAGCTGTAAAGAACCAGAAGTTTGGTGAACTTAATTTATTCTTAATGCTAAATCTCTGCGAACCTGTTTCACACATTTTGGTTCAGGTACTCGATGATTGCGGCGATGGGCTACCTCACGGTGTGCCAGGTCAGCAGGGTCTTCATCTTCAACTACGGCGTCCTGGCCACGGACTTCTCAGGGTGGGTCTCAAAAGGGTGCCGCCATTTATCTCCAATCTGGTGGTGAATGGACGCACCGCTAAAACCATTCAGCCCAACACCGCATGACGAAAAGATGAATCTCGTGGAAGGAGAAAAGAAACCTGAAGTGAGAAGATATTAATTAGGCCTCTAATGATAATAATAATAATAATAATAATAATAATAATTAGATATTTATATCGTATCATAAGCACGGAAACTTAGTTTGTGTTAGCTAGCAGTAAAGATTTACATATTTTGGAAAAATTCTCAGAAATTTTGTTAGGCTAGCTGACTAGCTTTAGCGTTGATGACTAAACATTTTTATTATATTTTAAATATTTAATTCTGTCAAGTTAACTCATGTTATGATATGTAGCTAGCAGCAGCAGTACAGATTTATAAACATAATTTCACAATCCTGTGGGAAATCCTGTCAAGTTTGCTAATGTTAGCTGGCTAGTTTGTATTTACACGTATATGAGAGATTTACAAAATATGACTTTAAAAAAAAATCCTTCTGAAAATCCTGTCCCGCTTGTTCAACATCTGCAGTGATTGATTATAATTGTGTATTAATACGGTTTACCTTACCTTATCTCCTCAGAAATCCTGTCAGGACAGCTGATGTTAGCTAGCTAGCTAGTGGTAGCTATGAAGATAGAACTTAAAATCCTCAGAAATCCTGTCAAGATAGCCGACTAGCTTTAGCAATAAGAAATATAAATGTGTGTATTAATACAACTGAAGCATCTTCTCAGAAATCCTGTCAGTTTAGCTAGTCTTATTTACAAAGACGACCGTTGGAAATCCTCAGGTTAGCTAATGTTAGGCAGCTGATTAGCAGTAACAGTGAAGATTGTCAACTCTAATGAACATTATTGATAAATCCTCTGAAAGATTCTGGTACTTTAACTCATGTTAGCTAGCTAGCAAGCGTTACGAGTCATGGCTATAAATATTATTTAGCTCATGAGCTAGCTGGCAGTTGTTAGCATGAAGATTATGCCAAATAATCCATTTGATTCCCTTTAGTAAGCTGGTCAGTTGTGTTAATCAGCTAGAATTAGCAGTACATGTTGTGACATCTAAGAAATCTGTCAGTTTTGTTTGTATGAGCAGTCTAGCGATTATAAAGATGACTCAGAATCTTAGACAGTCTGTCCGGTTCGTACACGTTCATGAGCCGGCTGGCGTCAGCGGTGAATAATATGAACGTCTCTGAAACATGAGGTACAATTCCTGTCAGGTTAGCTCACGCAAGCGGAATTGCTAAGAAGCTCGTTAAAAAAAAAAACCCAATAAATTCTACATATTTGCATTTTTATAAATGCAAATGACCTTTTATTCCCTAGAAAAATGTGTAATTCAAGACCGAATATCTTAATATCATAAAGCCTACATAATTATGACGTAAAATTTACCGTAAGCCCATACCCAGCGCTCCGGAGTCTCAACAGGTCATTGGTGCAATCTTATATTACGATCATTTCCTCACATCATCACGGGTTTTGTGATATTTTCACGATATTGAATTTAAAAACGAACCTTCAGTCAGGTCTCCATGTTTTTTTTTTAAAAACGTATAATCATAATTAAGAATTAAAATGGATTTTTCTTTAAAAAACAAAAGACGTCCACGATAACAGCATGAGTCCGGGTGTCGAGTATTGTGATGTACCTTAGACCTGATTATCGTCGCGCATGCGTATGTAAATTGTGTACGAAACAAAAAGAGACATCTGGTAGCATCATGGTGTGTACTCACACTTCAAGGCTTGTGTCATTGCGTTATGTTCACACACACACACACACACACACACACACACACACACACACACACACACACACACACACACACAAAGAAAATGCCAAACCTGTCTGAAGAAACCTGTCTGTTACTCACCTTAGCCACACCTTGTGCATGGGTTTCAGTCCTTATCTGGTGAGCTTGTTAGTTCTCTTTTGCTGAAGGTTTGCCACACACCCTTAAGCCAACAAAGGCGTGTGAGGTAATCCTGAGCTGGGTGGGTCACCTGTCCTTGCCGTGCAGGTTGGGCTCAGAGATCCCACTCTCGCTGTTGAGTACGAGCGCTGCCTAAAACCTGTATTTACACTTGTTCACATGGCTGAAAAATGTATCTGATAACAGAGCGGTTAAAGGAACAGTGTTTACAAATTCCACCTTCAGGCCAGGTTAGGCCGGTAGTGATATGTGGATCCGTTTCACCGCATAAACTTTTATCCAGCTAACATGGCGATAAAGGTTCTCACGGGAACCTTACTCAGACAGAGTTGATAAACAAATCCTAAAATGTCAGGAATGTGAGCTAGTTTACAACATAACCAGGTGCCTAGGTTAGCTCAACTTGGCATATAGCAGGAGCACATGGGGAGGTTTCCGATTTGCATATTCTTTTTTTTTTTTTTTACAAGGATAACTGTGTACAGGTGTTTTATGCGTCTTAAAAAGTTAGATTTAGTCCCTCCAGTGGAGACTCCTTCCGTAAAACGTAACATAAACGCAAAACTCATGGGGCGACCGCCTCACAAGTCCCTGTAAACGAGCCGTCACTATGGAAGGACAACGTTTTAATCCAAGCGCATTCATGTGAACGTGTGCTTTGCAGCTTCGCTACGGTCGGGGCCGCTGTTGGAGAACGTTAAGCGACTCCTCCTGACCAATCAGAATGCAGGACTCAGTAACGCTGCAGTGGAATGAGCATGTAATGCGGTCGTCTTGGAAAGAATACGTGATGGTGAATGGTAACAAGTTTCACTTGTGTCGAGGACTATAAAACCTTATTTAATAATGAGATCATGATGACATGATGGGGTTCTCCATCACGAGGCGTTTAACATTTATGGAATGAGCCTCCAGTTCAACAGGCAAGCAGTAACCAAGTTTTCCCAACACCTTCATGAGAGACGATACCCGATACTGACGCTTGGCCGATTATGATTACATTTTAAACGTATTTATTTTTGAGCGGTCGAGTCACTGCTACATTCTCGGAGGTAAAAAGCCACATGTAACGTTCCATTATTTATGCATCATGAAGATACTTCTCCATAGTGACCTTGTGAGTGTAACTAAACAAAAAAGGGGGAAAAAAAGCCCACACACACCCCCTGATGACACAACACCATGATCACACCAGTAATTTCCTCAAGCTCAGTCAGGAAGTAGTCACGCCCACGCGGTCACGCCCACACAGGCATGCCCTTTTGTCAGATGTTAAAGTTCTGACACTCAGTGTGACTGAAGAACCCAATTCCTCTTTCCATGTCTCAGCACATTATTTAATTTCTTCTTTTATTCTTCTCCAGGCCACTGATGATGTTGGTGCAGAAGGTCACCACTCTGGCCTTTCAGCTTCACGATGGTAAGATTCCCGTCAACAGACGTCAAGAGCAGCGATACACCATGAACACGTGGTGATGACTGATTAATCGTCAAACAAATAAATAAATAAAAAATCCCCAAAATGGACATTTCTACATTTGCTAATTTTGTGAGCGAGTCACGTCACAACTCCTGTGACCTCCGTAGACTTTAATTTAGTTCCCTAGTTTCACTATGAAGCGAGCTTAAACACAAACTAGCCTCACACTGACACAAACTAGCATTACGATCAAACAGTGTTATAGTAAACTAATTAGTAAGGTAGTATAACAGTAAACTGGTGTTAAGAAATAGTATAGCATTATAGTAGAGCATTATATCCAACCTACGAATTAGCATAACTAGGCTAACTGATAAATTAGCAAGCTATCAAACAGAATCAGTGACTTTTAGTTAACAGCTAACCTACAAACTAGCGTTACGGTAATCTGGGTAATGTCACAAGGTGACTTCATAGGAAAAGAGGCTAAACACAAACTAGCTTTAGTGTAAACAGACTAGCATTAAAGTAAACGGGTTTAGATGAGGTTTTACTTCTTGGTTACTAAACAGTTCTTTGTTTGTTTTATTTTCAGGAAAGTGTCGCAAGCAGGAGGAGCTCATGGTGGAACAGAGACGTCTGGCTGTAGTGTACGCACACACACACACACACACACACACACACACACACACACACACACACACACAGTTCAGGTCAACAGGATAGCAATATTAGAGTAGTTAATGTGTTTCAGTATATTCCCATTTTTCCTCCAATATGATCACATGGTATCTGTCTATATCCCAAACAAGCGCCATGCTCTGAATAAATCCAGGTCATTCAGGGATATGAATCATGTATAAACACTAAAATGCATTTTTTAATAAATTACTTTATTTACCTAATTTTCGTCTGGCATTTAAAGCCAGATTCTTATCCATGAATAATGGATTACACGTTCATTTACTAATCAAGTATAAAAATTTAAACGCGTCCTTAATGTGTACCAGGCACGTCTCACGCTCTTCACACGTTCCCGAGGTTACATCTTGCGTGTTTTTACAGTCGTACCTCGGGCACTTCGCGGCGTCTACAGTGCCTTTATGATGTCGCACTCTATGTAGTGAGCGTACGCGTCGAGCATGACGGCATCTAGAACTCGGCTTTAACATGAACCGCGTATGTGATATGAACACAAGGTGTAGCACTACTGCTTACGTTCATTGCTATGCAAAATATTTACAGATTAAATCTCACAAGTAATTAAAATTCCTAGTTGTGTAGCTGATGTAGTGCAGTCTGGTTTCAGTGTGGATAATCTCGAACAGTCTCGTCTCGTTTTAGACTCCAACACGCGTCTTCCTGCCACAGGCCTCGTCTCCACCGTAGCTCCACCAGTCTGTTGGCGTGTGTTAGATTTCGGTGCACCTAAAGAGCGCCGGTACGACGCGTGATTCAATGAAATACCAAAGAAAAGAAGTGGGTGGGGGGGAAAAAAAATAAAAAATAAAAAATAATAATAATAATAATTAATAATCTATAGTTCCTCAAAAGTGATGGCAAACTCCTTTTGCCTTGTGTGTAATATTTATTAAAATGATTAAATTACAGCTCTCAAAGCTGACAGCAGTTTTTTTTTTAAATCCATTTTGAGAATGCCAATAATTTTTTAATTAAAAAAACAAACAAAAAAACAAGGAAATACTACCGCATGTGTTTAAAAATGGTTTGTGGACACTGTTTATTTTATTTAACTATTTCACTCCCTGTTTTCTTAAGGGTGCCAATAATTATGAAACGAGGTGAGTTATGAAAGAACGTCTAGTCGGCCACGTTCACATTAAAAACGGAGATTGTTCCTGAGTGAGAGTCTGCGAAAAGGGAACGGGACTCATCCTAATTACTTTAGTGCGCTTTAAGAGTGTGTGTGTGTGTGTGTGTGTCTCCGTTTCCAAGTGTGTGACAGGGTAAGGATGACATGGGGGGGGTTTGGGGGGGAAGAAGCGTGAGCAAAATTCCAAGAAGGGAGTAAGAGCAAGTGGATGTTTAAACTGTAGCACGTTCTTCACGCACACACTCACTGTTTCACACACCACTCTCCTGTAAACTAGCATTATAGAAAACATGCTAAACAGCAAGCCTTAAGGTTATCATGCTAACTAGCCTGATGCTCAACAGGCTAAAAATGATCTAGCGGTATGGTCAACATGCTAAGCTACTTATTACCATTTAATATATAGTGAACAAGCTCCAACATGGATTAGCATTATGGGAAGCAGGCTAAACCTTAAATCAGCATCACAGCACGCAGGCTAACCTATCAGGATTTATGGCAAATGGAGGAACTATATCAAACTAGCGTTATAGTAAACAGGCTAAACCATGAACTAGCCATTAATGAGTGAATTAAGCAGCCAGGCTAACGTGATGATTTGCGTTGATGTTGGCTAAAATACGAACTACATTCACGCCGTTATATGAACTTTGAAACGTTTAACCATTATAACAACTGCTTAACTGCGATATTAAGCAGTCTGTAAATGTAAATTAGCATCACAGTGACATGGGTAACCTAGCAACTAAGAATATAGTAAAAATAAAACATACAAGCTGGCATAATGAAAACATGAACATGGAAACTAATGTTAAAAGTATAAATGCTAAAACATTAGCTTGTTAAAATGCAGAGTAAACGAACAGAATTTGGTCTCCAGGCTAAAACAATTAACTGCAACACAAATGGAAATGACCCAGTGTTGTGATCGATCGAGCGTTAGAGTGAAAATGAGCATCTCAGCCAGCTGCTGCTCAGATGATCAGCCCCGAGTTCAGTAAAGTCTCAAATCATGCACGTCTGGGTGGAATACTGCTGCTGAAAGGTCAGGTTTAGCCTGTTAGCGCTAACTGGATTAGCCTGACGAAGTTAGGCTAATGTGATTTTGTGCGTTTTTTTTTAATGCCACAGCAATCGGCCGTCGCTGCTGGAGTACCTGAGCTACACCCTGAACTTCATGAGCATCCTGGTGGGGCCGTGCAGCAACTACAGCGACTACATCGAGTTCATCGAGGGACGCCACGTTCACAATAAACTCAAACACAAAGTGCAGCACAACGGCTACGACACGCAAGCAGAACCCTCGCCCGTGGTGAGAGACAAAGACTGATTCATGGACACACGGAGAACTTGATGCTGGCGTGTGGGTGCTAGCATAAACCGGGGGGAAGTTGGCATCGGGTCAAAATCTAAGCAAGAAGAAACATTTTCCAAAGAATTTAAAAATTCTTATTTTCTAGTTAGATATTTTGCTTTTTTCACATTTTACATTAATAAAAAAAAAGCGCTTATGAAATATGGTGATTATGAAAAATGAAGGCTAAAATATATTTTTAAAAAAAGGCAAGAAATGATCACAGTTTCAGCGATTAAAAAAATTAAGCTCAGGAAATTTCAGTTTCAAACTTAATAAAAAGAATTCTAACCAATTAGAAAAATGTGTACGGCACGTTGGATCAACGTAGAAATACTTTCCAAAATAAAAGATAAATAAACTTAAATTATTAGTCACTGGGTAAAACCTAAAAAAAAGAAAAAAAAAAAAAAGAAAGAAAACTGAAAATGTAGGCTAAAAATTGCAAATTTGAAATTTAATTGTAGAAATATGTTTAATCAAATTCTTAATAATAAATAAGTGTTCTGTAATTAAATTAGTCCATTTTATTAATAAATATAAGGAGAAAGTAAATACAACAAGAAAATACAAAAACATTGTCTGCCAATTGATTTAAAAGAAAACTGAAATGAAGGGAAAATGTCTGCAAATTAAATTCAAATTAAATTCAGGCCTAAAACTGTTTAGAAAGATGTTGCGTTTTACTTTCTTAAAATTTTACTATTTTAAAATCGATATTTTATTAGTTTGGGGAAATGCTGTTGATAAATACTGTTCATCATTTAAATACTATGATAAATACATCATTCATTTCGCGTTTGAAACGGAAATGGCGTCTGACCACGGAACATATGATACGTGCGTGTGAGCGGAAACAGCGTCACTAGCGCTTACATTTTAACTAATCACTTTGTTTGTGGACGCCGTTTTTATATCGTCTTTACAAATCATTATTATTTGTGTGGGAGTTATTTTACTGATATTGAAAAGAAGTAAACACCTATTTGGGAAGTCATTATTTAAGAAAACTTTGATCTAAAGATATAAAATTCTTTCACATTTGAAATGGAAATGACGTATGACTGCTATTTGTTGAAAAATAAAATTGGTAATTAACAAACTTTTTTTTATAAATACTGCATTTTATTTTTTTCCCCTTGTGCTCAGTGAGCGAAGCCACAGGGGAATCAGCTAGTACTGAATATTATTTAATAAAATAGTGTATTATTTATTTTTCATATGTTCCACAAGTATACAACCATATAAATGTTTTTCTCACATATCAGGCCGTTATCCAGCCCAGTGCATTGTGGGTACTATGATTGATAACTGTTTTTATACCTTATGGCAAGCAAAGGGTCGTTAGCATGCTCGTGTACCGAGGTATTTTCCTCCCTCCACAGCGAGCCGTGTGTCAGAAGTTGATGGTGTGTCTCGGCTGCCTCTTCTGGTTCTTCATCATCACCATAAGGTTCCCGATCGGCTACAACGTGGAGCCGCGGTTCGTTAGCGAGGCGCCTTTCCTCAGCAGGATGGCCTACGCCTTCGTCTCCATCCAGGCGGCTCGGCCCAAGTTTTACTTCGCGTGGACTCTGGGTGAGTCGGGGGTCTTCAGCACTGCTCCCATTGTGTGTTCACCAGTGCTAACTCAGAGCGTGTTCTGTTAGTGCGGTGGCGTGACGGGGCGTTTTAATGGGGCCTTTATAAGAACACAGTATGAGTGTTTGTAGGTGTTGTGTCGCTACACAATGTGGCTGCTTGTTGGCGTGTTGTGCTTCTGAATGCCGTCTGAGTGTATGAGCTGTCCCTCTGTTCAGCTGACGCAGTCCATAACGCAGTGGGATACGGAATCAGCGGATTGGACCACAATGGCCGAGTGTCTTGGGACCTCATCTCCAACATCCACATCTGGGAAATCGAGGCAAGTTCCCTTAATAAACGTGTTAAAATACCGAACGAGGTGACGATTAGGCAGGTTTTAGTATGCATCGTAGTCAACGTTCACAGTATCATACACTGGACACTAAAATGTTAATAGAAATGGACAGAAATAGGAACGTGAACATGTTTATATGGAAATAGCCTAACCGTGAGTGGGTGTGGCTTAGTGGCCATAAATGGTAATATGGGTTTATCTTTGAGAATCCAGGTCACACAGAACACAGTTTCCATTTCTGTGGATGTGTCAGTATTGAGCTGACAAAGATAGCCTCGCCCACCTGCCCCCGTGTCACGCCCACCTGCCCCCGTGGCGAATATTGAGCATCATATGTAGCATTATTAATAAACACGTAGCATGTATAGCATGATGAGTTACACTGCCAGCTAAATTTAAATATGACAAAGTAATGAAGTCAGATTGCAGCTAGACTCTTCAGACATTTAGCTTCTGTACCATCAGCTGAAGGGATGAATACAGCTTGCACGCTGACACTAACTGGTGCCGATTTCAGCTTTGGCCAGTCAGCAGCGGCTAAGTGTGATTCAAGTGTCATTTTACTTCAAACAAACTATTTTCTTGGTACTTGCAAGCGAACACCCCTGAGGTAAAAGTTGATTTTCCAGATGGTTCTGTCTCACCTGCATTGTTTCTTGTGCTAAACCATTAGCCTCAGTAATTAGCTAGCTCGTGTTCACTGTACGCATTTCCTCGTCTCCCAGCAACAGAAGTGTTCTTTCACTTCCATACTCTTATGCTCTTGTACAAGCCATGCCGAACCCATGTGATTCGAGTAAGCAGTTGGCACCAAGTGTGATTGTCATTTATTTTAAATTTAGTTTATGTTTTCTAGTCGTTTAGTTTAGCTCACCAGAATTTTTTCCCCACTAACGTCGCAACACATCTGAGGTAAACGTTGACGTTCCGGATAATTCTTTGATTCCCACCGTAACCGTGTCCTCACACTGTTATTGTAAAATGCTTGAGACTACGTCCTAGCTGGATACGCCGCTGTTCTAAATCATTATCTAGCAAAGCAACAGTCTTCTAATGAAACACTATATAACTAGCAAGCTAATGCTAACTAGGAAGCTACACACATACATCTTAGTCATGTCAGACTACAGTTTAGGAGCCGTCTGTTTGCGAATCATAGCGTCGTAAAAGCACTGACGTATTATAAAGCTAAAGCGCTGAACGCCATGCTAATTATACTTAGTGCAAGAGGTCACCCATTATAATCTGTACACATCTCCAAGGGTTCTTTGTGCAGTAGAAGGTTTCCAGCTCTCAGAAGAACCCTCTGTTCGAGGGTTCTGCAAGAGAGACAATCTAAGAACCAACAAAGGTTTTAGACTGAACCTTTTTTCATCATCTTGAAAAAATGGTTGGACAATAGTTGTTTTTTTTTTCTTTTTTAAATATCAGCAGGCAAAGATCACGTAGCGATTCAAGTGTAATGCTGCAACAGTTCGTGTTTAACCTTTTTTTTTTTTTAAGTAGTTTTATCTTTTTCCTGATAATTTTTTTTTTAAACAGACAGCAACCAGCTTCAAATCATTCATCGACAACTGGAACATTCAGACAGGGGTGTGGCTCAAGAGGTACAGACTATTCTCCTTCTTCTTCGTATTGTTGTTATTATTATTATTATTACTTATGTTTAATTCTGCGTGTGTGTGTGTGTGTGTGTGTGTGTGTGTGTGTGTGTGTGTGTAGTGTGTGTTATGACCGTGTGCCGTATTTCCGGACACCATTGACGTTCGTGCTGTCGGCGCTGTGGCATGGAGTTTACCCTGGATATTACTTCACCTTCCTCACAGGCATCCCCATCACACTCGCCGCACGTGCTGTAAGCACACACACACACAAACACACACACCTGCATGTCCATCGTTTCCCATTTTTGATGGAGTAAACTCAAAAGTGGCTTAGATGTAAAAGGTCATACAGACACATCATCTCTGTGCCATCACAGATCTTGATATAAACATGAGGCTTTTCTTTTTTATTTAATGCAAAACATTTTGCACGTTTCTGCACGCTCACTTCTACACTCTTCTCTGTGCTGTGGTTGGCAGGTCCGCAGGAATTTCCGCCATTTTTTCTTGCAGCCGAGCGCCGTCAAGCTGGCGTATGACGTGGTCACTTGGGCGGCGACGCAGCTGACCATCTGTTACACAGTCATGCCGTTCTTACTGCTGGCTGTGGAGCCGACGATCGTCTACTACAGGCAAGCAGCCCTCGAGTCTAACTCCTCATCTCAAACCCGAGTCTTATTTTTAAAAAAATTACTTAAATGTTACATGTGCATCTAGTATTTGTTTGTTATGGGTACCTGCCTGGGTTAATTTTTTTTATACATATAAAAACAGAATCCGTGAATAAAAATGAACATTGCAAATTAGCCAAGATTGCTAGATGTATATTCCTTTGCTAGCCAGTTAGCTAACTGCTCACATTAGTTACGAGTCTTGAGTTGCATCCTGTCTTTCTCTCAGATTTATTTTAACCTGTCATAATATAGTCGAATCACCATGACAACGAACTATTCATCACCAACAAGCACAGTTTAGCCGGCCAGCATTGTTTAGCACACGTGTTCTGCACGTTCACACAGGTTTAGGCATCCCTGAGACCCTCGACTAATTTGCATAATATCTGGGCATATTTTGTGACATCACAACTTGACTCGCTGACGCAGAAGTACTGAGGAAGTGGTTTGGTTTTTGTTTTTTTTAAACAAAACCTGAATCTGTGTCCTGGAACGAGAGTAGAAAAGGACTTTAATCGTGTAAAATGTGTTATTGATTAAAACAAAACAAAACAAAAAAAACAACCCTAAATGAATGTTCGGCAGGAAAAAAAAAAAGTAAATAATTGTTCTGTCCCTCAGGTCTGTGTACTTCCATGTGCACTTCATTAGCATTCTGGTGGTGCTCGTCCTTCCCAGCAGACCCAGGCGGCCTGATCTCCAAACCCAGCACTCCAACAATAATGTGAAGGGAGAATAAATATCCCACCGCGCGTGTGTGTGTGTGTGTGTGTGTGTGTGTGTGTGTGTGTGTGTGTGTGTGTGTGTGTGAGAGAGAGAGAGAGA
>JAQMCW010000032.1:361486-402857 GCA_030068335.1 Chrysichthys cranchii | reverse complement strand
TATCAGTACATTACAGAAAATAATGAACTTTATCACAATATGCTAATTTTTTGAGAAGGACCTGTATATATATATATTATCCCTTGTGTCTCTGCTCAGATTTGTCTCAATCTCCCTTTTAAGCACCCACAATATGACAAACGTCTCAAAATAAGCAGTGACAACGGCACTCACTTCACATTGAAAGTGACACTCATGTTGTGGTGCTACACAAGCATTGACTGGAAATATCACATTCCACAGCATCCTGACTTTAGATATGTTTGAGAGAACAAATAGGACCATGAAGGACAGGTTAACTAAAACTGACAGAAATGGGTACAAATTGGGTAGCCCTTCTTCGGTCCATGCAATGTGAAATCAGGGTGAGGGCTAATTCGAGATCTAAATGGTTTCCTTTTGAAATTGTAATGGGTGGCCATTTCTAACCCCATGGGTCGGCAATCCTGTGTTTCTTTCGCAGGTGACCTGGATGTGATCATCAGTGATTACGCTCAAGCTCTAATCGAGAAACTAAACAGTCTGCACTATAGTGTCTGTCTAGTTTTGTCTTATGCTGGCAGATAAGCCAACTCAGGGCACTGTTCCAGGACATCATCTTCTCATACCTTCACAAGCTCAGTGGATCCCTGACAACTGTGTGAAACGCAGCCCATTAACTCTACCAGAGAAATGAAAGTAATAACTGCAATAAAGAGGCCCTTCATACATGAAGGAAAGCCACATTTAAGTATTTATGTATGATTAATCAATGTGCGTTGTACTGATGACCTGTTCTGCCTCTTATTAGCTGGAAGTAACTGATTACTAATTATAATTCCTGTTGGGCAGGCACTGTCATTTTCCTTTCTTTGGAACTCTTGGTTCAGGACACAATAACCCCTTGTTTGGTCTCTATTAGCATTCCAACAGTTACTGGGCCAACTTCACCAACCAATGTTAATGTTTTCAGAACACTTAGCCACCCAAAGAGACACATGCTATCTGCATTGTAACGTACATTTCATTAAATGGAGGATCTCTTTGCTGACATTATGGTTCTCTCCATGCGCGGATATCTTGGCCACAACACCATCACTTTGGTTGTTTCACGTTTCACGAATTTCAATCAGGAACCAACATTTCAAAAGTTTAAAAAAGCCAATAAATACAGCTACAACATCATTTAAAACATGTGTAGATACTGCTGTGCAGGAATCCGTACTCACCTCTGAATGACTCGCAGCACACGTCTCGATGAAAACCAAGACTGAGCCTTCATATGTCTTGCATGTGAGATATGTTGCCTGTTGTGCTCCTCCCTCATGTGCAAAACTCTGAGATGGTGCATGCTGTACTGAGGTCATCATCATGAGAACAGATGAGAATTTTTCATGTGAAAGAGTGAACACGCCTGCATCGCACAAATAATCTTACATGTGCTGCTTCTCAGTCAAACTACACTTCCTGAATTCATTTCAGATAGCTGGAAGTTAACTAATACACGCTATTAATCATGGGAAATATTTCTACTGCTACACTGATGGACCCTTAATGAAACTTCTGGTTTAGATTGGTCTGAAACTGCTGCAGCTCTAGATTGATGAACAAACACTAGTGTCACCCCTAGTGGCAGAACTTTGTCATCGCAGGCTCCTGTGTAAAGATGTAACATTTACACTGATCCTCCTGCAATGACTGAAGAGGTAGAAATAATGGAGGAATAAATGCCTTTTCTAATAAAGTGTCTGTACCTGCCAGTCTCACAGCATTACTACTCCTTAATCATCATAAACTACACCTGCATCCATGGACGGCTCCGGGGGGGGGGCCCTATAGCTACCCCAGCGATAGCCACAGTGCCCCCATAGCAGCCCAAGAAATCAACAATTTATCATTTTTAATTTTTATTATATAAAACCTGTAACTTATCACTTAAAATATAAAATAATCTTGAATAAACAAATTCTTTTAGTTTACAAAAAGAGAGAAGTGATCATCTCTTATGAAGACGTTTGATGGTAAGTGAAGGACCCCCCCCGTCACCTATTACAATTTTAATGCACTTGGTGTGCACAATACAGAGTGCACTCGAAAAGAGTGTAGAGGCCATGATTCACCTGCACGGTGTTACTCACTTTTTAGGGAGTACACAGCTATTCGGGACGCGTTCCTGTATTAATGCGCTTAACTTCTAATTTAAAGCACTGGATTGTAAACCTTTAATGTTAACTCTGTAATTTATTTCCCAGAATTTCTTTGGTCATGAGGACAGATTGGGCGACATGAATGAACAACTAAGTACGACCCAGATTTATGTGAAAAGGCAAATAATCAGCAAAAACACACATTGGCTAAAGCTAACAGTAATAACAAGCCATGTTGTGTGTACAAACTCACAAGTAGGTGTGTGTGTGTGTGTGTGTGTGTGTGTGTGTTGTTTCCCTGACAAGTCAGAGACTGCTCAAATGTTTACGGTGTTTGTCCCGCCAGTCGTCAGTGATTATATGAATGTGAATGTGTGTTGAAGGTGCTGTATTTGAGAAGAGTGATGACCATGGGTGGGAACTGCTAGAGGAACAGGGGGCTCATGCCCCCACACCCACCACCACCCACACCCATAACCTGGAAGGTTGTTCCCCCCAATATATTACTGTAACCCTAACAATCATAAATATTATGTTCTGAAAGCAGGTGTGCAAATTGTTAAACTGTGACACTTACCTTTGTTTCTGTCTCCCTGGAAACTGCGGCGGTGCACCGATCCTCCCATCTCATCTCAAACACTCCATGCGTGCAGCCAAACAGTCCACAGCTGGAGTCCATATTAATCATCATCATATTCGTGCCAGAATGTGGAGGTTCTGCTCCTCCTCACACACCAGCAGAAGCACCGGTGATACCGCGCAGACTGCCGTCTGAGGATTCGGTCCTCACGCTGTGGCTGCTGCTTTCAATCTCAGGGACAAGCAATGGAGTACGCAGGTGTTGAACAAAGAAATGATTTAACAAAAGATATCTGATATCTATATCTTACATAAAAGTATCTGAGGAATTACATAAACACTTTGCCGACTTGTGACACGTACCAGTATTTGGAAAATCCTCCAATTTACAACAATGGAGGCAAATGTCCTTTGGACAGATATCCCACACAACACAACCTTTATTTACATCCTACTTTTCATTCCTGTGAGGATTAATCCTGACCTGAACGCACGTCAGAGAACAAGAGGTTATCTCCTGATACCTTTGGCAGCTTTAATTCCATTACATGACATAATGTTATTTAGTTAAACAGTTATCATCATGATGTAATGAATGTAAGTTCATGTCAGGCCAGACACTACAACATAAAAGAGAACAAAATTCACAAAAAATATGAAATAATAAATAAAATAATTTTTAAAAATCTAATAAATGTGTTCAGGATATCAGGCATGCAGAATAGCTGAAACCCACAGGAGAAGAAAGCCTTTAAAGAGCAAGGGTTTATTTCAGAGAGATACATTCCAGATGTTCCTCATAGTTGGCTTTCCAAATATACAGTAGCAGTGAAGATTCTCTGGGAACCTTCATTCAGGAGGGTTCTTTGAGGAACCATTTCCCCCAAAAGTACTTGCAGGAACCTCTAAGACAATTAAGGAACAATATGAATTCTTGGAGATCTTAGGGTCTTGGAGTTATCTAGAGGTTCTTCAAGGAACTATAATTGTTTTTAATATACAGTGTTTACAGAGCTGATGTTTGACCACACCCCCAACATTACTAATTTGAAATAGAAACAAAAAAGCCCACAAAGACGTAACTGCACAGCCTGTTAACTCACCCCGGTGCATCACCCACCCTTAGACTTACCTGACAAGTAGTTCACATCAGTTACTCCTGCCTTAACCCTGGAGCACCCCTGGGGTCACATTTGACCCTAACTTTTATTTCACTCTTATAATCAACCCACTCATTGGTTGATGGACATTAGGGGACATCCCAGGACATCTCATAAGGACTATTTCATAACATGTACTAGAAAAGGGTTAATAAAAACCATCACCTGTTTTTGTATTCACGGAGTCTGGATCATCATCTTAGTTAACGGAGACATTTTTCCTATTATAACGTGGTCCGGATCTTCCAGGGTTAAACTCATTAAGGAATGTTGGACAAACTATTCATGTGTTTGGGGAAGAACCTTAATCAGAATATTTTGAAATGCACTTTTTTTCTGTGAAGTGTCCTTCACGAACCATGCACTGTCTGGCTCACGAACCCAGGCAGACATTTTATTTAACATCATAGCCTAGCTAGCCAGTGTTAGCCCTGCTAGCAATAGCCAATTAATATGCATTTCCTTTCCCATTCCCTTTGGAGCTGGTGCTAACCTGCATCATGTGAGAGCCCGAACCCCAAAGTGCTCTTTGTGTCCATGTTTGGTGCAGTAATGCCGGGTGGAGTGACTCTCACAGCTTGTGTTTAGACTGATATCAGCTATAACGCGGTGCGAGTGCTAGTATTGGCTGGGTCTCACCATCAGCAGTATTTTTTTAAATTAATATAAAAGTGCCACCTAAAAGTCAATCATCAGAAAATACTCCTTCACTCTTCTAAAATCCTGTACATAAATCCTTCCAATGCAGGGTTTGTAAACTTCTCAGAGACTCAAAGCTGTGAGTGAATGAACCCCATGACTCATCTCACTCCCTGATGGACAGCAAACAGCAGTGTTTAACCCCCCACCCCCCACTCATCATCACCATCATGATCACAAACAGCTAAACGTCTCATTTTCATCGTAATCCCAGTTCTGTCCTCACTCCCCACTTCCACACTCTGCTTTCTTCTTGGGAACTGAAATGCACCATGGGAGTTTATTCTCCCAGCTGGGATATTCCACTCTCACCTTCATTATTACACAACAGGAAGTGATGTCATCAAGCACTGCAATATGATTGGACAGACACTTAACGACTTCTGCACCCCGTGATCAGTCATGTGATTAGAGGCAGCCAATTAGATACAACAGAGATTCCACCTTCACATCAAACTGTAACTTCATGGGATAACAAATCTGTCCTGAATGTAAAGTTATAAAACATTCAGTTTCAGAGAAGAGTCTGTTTTAGCCGTGAATTAGACTGATTCGACATTAACTGTCTGTTTCTGAAAGCCTGAAGGAATGAGGTAAAGTCATCAGAGTCATGGAGCTGCCGGATCTGGCCATGGTCCCGCCCCCTGCCTGATCTGCGCCACACGTGGCATTCCCAGGGCTGTTACAGAGCCCTGCTACCTGATATGCGTCAACGCCCGAACTGACCCAAACCCACCGAGGTCACTTCTCACTGCAGGGCGAACATCACGGCCGAGCATGAGACACTGTATGGGGATCAATAATAAGTGTTATAATAATATTAACTAATTATAACTAATCAGTAAAAATGAGCACAGTGACGTCAGAGCCTGGCTCGCCTCATATCCGCTTCTCTGCTGCCCTCTGGTGGTGAAATGGTGTTAAAATTCATCACTGCCCATAAAGCCCTGCGTGTTTCCCATTAAAACAGATTTCTGTATTATTTGTGTTCTAAACTGATTCAGGGCTTCAGAGCTGTGAAGGAGCCTGATTCATGACCTCCCTTTACAGAAGTCCAACACATGGCAGATTACCCCAAAACCTCCTGCAGTCTCAGAAACTCACACAACACACCATCATTCAGCTCCTTCATTTAGAAGCTCGGCTCGTCATCACATCAGACGGTTAGCTAGCGATGTTATGGTCACTGTAGATTTCAAATAAACTGAAGAAAAAAGATAAGAACAAAGTCATAAAGTGGAGGAATAAAGTTTAATATGTCAAAAAATATATATAGAGAACAACATTTTAATTTCTGTTCTTAAATGAGCTTCTCCGTCACCAACTGAGAAAACCTCAGTACTTTCTCCTGCTAGCTAGTTAGCAAGACGGGTACTTAGCACGCTAGCCAGTTAGCCATCCAACACGAGGGTGTACAGGTCAAATTACACAAACATAAGCAGAACATTTTGGACTTTTCAATGTTAGGTGCTGAATCGTGAAGCGATTTATTTCATCCAGTGGAGCCGGAATAATGCCGACACACAGAAATCTTACAGATGTATAAAAAAATGAACAGAAAAACAACAGAAACAGCATCAAAAATTTAAATTACAACAAAAAAGTGGTGAAGAAAACAGAGCTACACTTCACACCAGTTGAATCAGTTTATAGAGGTTTGATTCTTACACAAAAATATAAAGAAATCTTGGATATGAACTTGTGAAATGAACCTGGACGATAACGTGTGTGTGTGTGTGTGCTTTTCTACATTAATTACCTCGTAATGTATTAACATAATGTACAATATTTCACAGGAAAGAGGACGGGATCTACTTTATCGAGCGGATGAATAAATTAAAAGTCGCTGTTCCGCCCTGTCGCTATTTACACATCATTATTTCATACAAACATATATATATATATATATATATATATTTATTTATTTATTTTTGCTAAAGTTAGCTGTGAAGTTAGGATTATTTATATCACGATAATAAAAAACATAAAAGGCAAGAAAAAACCCATACTGTTAATATTGTAGATTATTATTATTACTATTATTATTATTATTATTATTATAAGCTTAACGACAAAGTGTTCAAAATTAGTATTTTATGTTAAAAAAAGAAGTAAAAATAAAATAGCCTTTATAACACTTCACTAAAATGTTCAGTTTCATCGTCACAAATACTTACTCCGTGTACAGAGTATTGTTTTGAAGAATTAAACCGGACATCAGGTCACGTCCTGTAAAGCGATGCGCAGAAATACAAGGAAAAAAGAGGACTATAAGGTATTTTCTGGACTATAAGGCACGCTTCGTTGCTCGGATTTACATCTCTGCATGAAACTGATCGGCTACAACACGCACGCCTGTTAGCGTGCTCACGGTAGCCCTGCTACTCCAATCATCACGGTCCTGATGAACACAGGTTAGCGATTAGCCTGCTCGTCTAGCTAGTTTAGCAGCTGTGTTTTAACTCGTGTAATTTTCTCGAGTACGAAAACGCCGTACACATACACAGATGTTGTGTTCCACTCAGAAGCCCGGTCCCTAGGTAGGCAGCCTATCAGGGTGGCTCAGAGGTTTGCCGTGGGAGCTGTTTACAAACAATGTTAATCGCTTGTTTTGTACTTCAGTAACATTTATTTTGCTTAGCGGACATAACAATTGCATTTGTTAAAGTTAGGATTCAGTCGTAGAAGTCGTCATTTGGTTGAATTGAACTTTTGCCAGCTGAAAGGTATCACGACGCTCCATATATTTCATAATATTTTAAAAATATACCATCGTACATTTCGACTCTTGCTGTGTAGCTGCGTGCTTATTGGACGAAAACGAGACAAATGCTTACAGATCATAAACAAATTGTTTACCTCTCTTTAAATTTGCAATCAGCAGAAACGGTGACGTCACTCATGACATAACTTCATCGCTCGGAGCTAGCAAGACATGATGTCGTTTTCTAAGTTAACTTTTTTATTTGTGAATTTCAACTAAAAGTATATACTTGTTTTGTTCCTGTGCCGTAAGGTAAACTAATACATTTACACAGTTAGAGTTACTGTGGAACAACAAACTAAATCTATGTATATTATTAATAATAATAATAATAATAATAATAACTTGAATGATACCAGTTTCGTGTCACACATCGCTGTATAATCAGGTTTTGGTTTGGATGGACCGGGAAACAGAACTACGACTAACTGGTTACTTACACGAGCTACCTGTACAAACCCTAAACAGCGCTGCACCTGTAGGGGGCGCCAAAGCGAACACTTGAAAACAGAAAGAGCCACTACATTAACGTGCCTTTACTCTGAAGAGAATCGAATATTATCTTTAACAAGAATACGGAATTTCGGTGGTTTATAGTCCGGAAAATACGGCGTAAAAGAATGATCAGAGAGTACAATAAATTACCGACAAGAGAGACGACGTTCTCGTCCATTTTGGCTGAGTATTAACCAGAGCGAATGTTCATACTGAATGCGAATGCTGGAGCATTATGGGATGCGAGGTGCAGAGCGGTCGTTGGTGGTGGTCTTCTTCAGTCGGACTCCTCTCCGGATGGACTGCAGCATGGTGTCTCCCTCCTCCCCTAAGCCCTCGTGCTCTTCGTAGGCAGCAGACAGGGGCGGGTTAGTGGATGCCTGACCGCTCCACGACTCCAGCGGCAGGACGGATTCCGGCTCCACGTCGTCGCTCGGCTCCATCTCCTCGTCAGGCTCCACCCCCTTGAAGTCAGGTACGGTCGGGGTCATAACAGGGACCACCGGGGTTTGGATCGGGACGGGGCCGGTGCCCCTGCGCACTGAGGGTTTGGTGGAGGGGGTGCGGCGAATTGTGGCCACGCCCGGGACCGCGGGGACGGAGGGGATGCCGGCGGTGGAGGCGGGACGTTTGGTCTGGAACAGCTTGCGGTAACTCTGGCCGAGGTCGCTGTTCCGCGGGACGGTGGAGGATTTATCAAAGTCCTGATGCTCGGAGAAATAATCATAGTCGGACACTGCGAGGGGGAGAGACGGAGCACCGTTTAGGAATTTACATCAATTTACGAAGCGGTAAGATTTAGTGCCGAGCATAACTTCCACCCTGATTCCCACCCGTCTCTCCCTCGCATTTCTCCTTCCTCCTTCACTTACTTTGTGCATTCCTTTTCTCCTGTTTGGGTCATCTTTCATCCCTTCCTTCATTTCTTTCCTCTTACATATTTCATGCCTCACTTCTTTCATCCCTCTCTTCTTCTTTCTCTCACTTCTTCCCTCCCTGGATTCTTTCTTCCCTTCTCTTGATATTTTTCCTCCCTTGCTTCCTCCGTGTCCTCCGTGTTTTCCCTCTCACTTCTTTCCTCCCTCCCTTCTTTCTTCCCTCTCTTGATTCTGTTCTCTCTCTCTCTCTCTCTCTCTCTCACACACACACGTGCACACGCGCACACACTCACCCTGAGAGGGGATGGTGTCCTCGGAGCAGCAGGGTGTGGTACTTTGAGTACTGTATCCACTGGAACACTGGAGCGAGTCTCTGCTGGAGCGCTGAGCGTCCAACTGCAAACCACGAGAGAGAGCCAGAGCCAAGTCCTGCTGATCCTCCACCTCCTACACACACACACACACACACACACACACACACACACACTGCAGTCATCTCTAAACGGTATCTCTGTTTAAACCTGGATATTTATTCATCTTGTACACATTCATTGTTCTCAGAAGCTTCGCTTCACTCTACACAGCTGTGCGTAAAGACAGATGTGTGTATAAAATGATGCATTATTAAATAAGTATGAACTGTGTGAGGTTTTTGAAGGTTGTTATCAGACATGTGGCTGACCTTTGGTGTGTTAGCGATGCTCCTGGTTTTCTGATGGTCCTCAGGCTCTGTGGAGTTTAACGCCGGCTGGTACGAGCCGTTTGAGTCCACCACCTCCTTCGGCTCCTTCTTCTTCCTCAGCGTGTTCACCATGGGCTGATCGTATGGGCCCGGTTTAGCCCAGTCCTACATCCACAACACCATTACACCATTATACATAATACACAACACTGAATTATTATTATTATTATTATTATTATTATTATTATTATTATTATTATTATTATTAACAACACGGGGATTTGATGCATTCTCAAAACCAGCCACTGGGTGGCGACCTACAGTCTTCAGTCGAATTGTTTTGTAAATACAGGACTGAAGCTGAGCTCCATCTTAATTTTATTTAATCATCTTGTCTCTCGACATAAAGACCTTCAAGTAGCTAAGTGGATCTAAGCTTGACTCTGAATCAGTGTGAATCAATGAGTCAGTGTTCATACAAATGTACGACTCCAGTGTCCAGTGCTTTGGTCTCTAAACCGGTGTGAATCAGTGAATCAGATCAGTCAGTATGACTCTCTAGGTCAGTTTGAATCTGTGAATCATTTTCAGATATGAGTGGGACCCTCTGCGGCAGTGTGAATCAGTGAATCAGTGTTGTGATCAGTGTGACTCTGTCCATGTGAATCAGTGAATCAGTGTTGTGATCAGTGTGACTCTGTCCATGTGAATCAGTGAATCAGTGTTGTGATCAGTGTGACTCTGTCCATGTGAATCAGTGAATCAGTTTTCGAATGGAGGGCGGACCTGTAACCCAGGCCGGCTGGCAGAGGCGTGATTATGATGGAGTGATGGGAGCAAATAAAATGGATGGACGAACCTTCCAACTGGGGATCTTGGAGGATGGGGGGAGCATGCCGGGGGTCAGCGTGGAGTAATGGGGGTAATCGGGCATCAGCGCCGAGCCCGGCCTCGACCATGACCTCAGAGTGGAGGAAGAGTAGGAGGAGGACGAGGAACAGTACGAGGAGGAGGGGTTTGGGGGGAAGGGTACAGCCACTCCGTGCGGGTACGAGGCCTCCGCGGGGCCGTAGTGGTCGTAGCCATTTGACAACTGAGTGAAGTGGTGAAGTGGACCGATGGCAAAAACATAACAGGAGAAAGAAATAAAAATAAAATCATGAATGAATGCAACACAATATGGATATGAGAAAACTATAAACAGAAAGCCACATGATGCAAATTATAGACCACTCATGCAAAAGGGACACAGGAGGGATCTATCATCATAATGGAGTGAACGTCCAATGGGAAGCAGCGCTAATTCGAGAGGGAGCCAATAGGAAGTGGCGCCGGTGAGCAGACAGCCAATCAGGAGTCACCTTTTCAGTGGAAGAGCTGCACTCGCTGACCGACTGAGCCGAGTCAGAGGAGTCCGACGAAGCAGAGCTGGAAGGAAGCTGCAGACAGCAGACAGGATAAGCAAAGGACACACCCACATACACAACCACGCCCACAACCACACCCACATATATGGCCACACCCACACAGCAAGAGAGGGCAAGAAGAGAGCGCAAAGAAAAAAAACAGAAGGGTGTAGAAGCAAAGAATGCCAATAGAGAGAGAGAGAGAGAGAGAGAGAGAGAGAGAGAGAGAGAGATGGACAGACAGAAAGAAACAGACATACAGAGAGAGAGAGACAAAGAAAAAGAGAGAGAGAGACAGACAGAGAGAGACAAAGAAAGAGAGAGAGAGACAGACAGAGAGAGACAAAGAAAGAGAGAGAGAGACAGACAGAGAGAGACAGAGAGAGAGAGAGAGAGACAGACAGAGAGAGAGAGACAGGTTAGCAGAAGCAGCAGTGTTAGTGCGAGTGGTTGAAGTCTGAGTGTTTACATCAGTAATCTGATCATTATCTGATCAGCATCTGGGGTTGAGTGCAAAAGTTTGTACCCCCCATTTCCTTTAAAACAGAAAATCATGGTGCTATATTATAAATTTATCTACAAACCGTGAAAAATGAAACTGTGTAACTTTCCACAAGGCAACAACGCGAAACACTTTTCTGAAATCATAAAGAAATGTTTGTTTTTCTGATCCTCTCCCTCTCTAGATCTGAAAGCTTTAAAATCCAATGCATGTCACACTGCAATATGGCAGCACCACTGACTGGGTGACCGAGGAGTGCTCACGTACAAACTAACGGCTTTCATTTCACCTGCATGTAAACAAACGGCATAAAAAAACCTCATGTGCCATTTTCAAACAGAAATCTGTAAAAAAAAAAACAAAAAAAACCCCCAACGCACAGAACGTAAATGATTGAGATCCTGAAGGTTTTTTATTTTCGGTCTGTTGCAGATTGTGCTATTCTTCATATTTATGGATGAGATAATAAAAACTGACATGTCTTAAAAATGACCTCGCCAGCTGTTTTATTCCCACAGCACCATTTCCCAGAGGGACAAACTCACCCGGGACACTTTTTTTCTTTTTTACAAGGTTGCGAGACGCCTCCAGTCCAAACACATCCCAAACACAGCGACATGTATTTTTTTTGTGGGTGAGCACCGAAATCGTGTGGCTTTGTAAATTGTGGGGGGAAGAAACGAACCCCTACATAATTAGGGTCAGACTTGGCCTCTTTTAAAACCTTGGAGCCAAAAACACCAACAGCGAAAGAATAAGCAGACAAAGAATGAACGCTCGTGTCCCCATTAGCTTGCTCTCGTTGTTAGCTACAGTTGGCGTGATTAGCTAAACTATCCATTTTTGGTGGGAGCCGAGCTGGATTCAGATCATTAACATGAGTATCGTAGCAATTAGCCTGGCCTTCGTGAGGCCAGGAAGTCCCTGTGGATCATGGGAAAGTGGAGATCTGGGGGGGGGGCTAGCAGTCGAATGGAAGTCTCGTAAAATCTGTCTCGCAGTAAAAACCTCACTCTTTAAATAAATAAATGTAATGAGCTACAGCACACACACACACACACACACACACACACACACACACACACACACACACTTTTACAGTTTAAAGTCAGGTCACTGGGGGCAACTCGAGTCTCAGGACCTCGTTCTCAGATGACGAAGGGAAGTGCACTCCGGATGAACCCTTCAGGTGCACAGGACAAATGAAACCTTGCCTTTTAGTGTGAAATTAGGGCTGTTTTTAATTCCATGACGTGTGCGTGCACTACGCTTATACACTGCTCACACTAAACACACCATTTACCACACTGTGTGGAAAGAATATTGAATATTATAGTAATATTACTTTAAACATATTAACGCGACCTGATTCCATACCACAATATCTTAATTCACCGTAGCTAGGTTTCAGCTAACTTAAAAACTCAAAGCCACATAATGTCACAGTAACGCTACATGAAAGTTCGATATGTCGCTAGTCTGAAACGCTGGCTCGGTATCTGCTTAGACTATTTTTTTTTTTATCTTACTGGTTAAAGTCAGCAAACAGTTTGAGGATCAGTGTACTCCAACAGCTAGCTCTGCTCCAGGTTTATTATAACTAGGTTATTTATTTATTTTTAATTTATTTAACTAAGCCCATAGATTTATAGGCTGGTGCACCACAACAGCTTAACTGATTGTGCACATGCATGTCTTTGGACTGTGGGAGGAAACCCGAGTACCCAGAGGAAACCCATGTGGACACGGGGAGAACATGCAAATTCCGCACGGAAAGGCACCCGTGTCGAACCCAGGGCCTTCTTGCTGTGAGGCGACAGTGCTAACCACGTAGCCACCGTATGGCCCATGAGCTGGATAATGTCAGTTTAGTGGTGCATTTAGGTAGCTGGCTCACATTTGGGTGATCAAATATAAACTAAACCCCGCCCCTTTCAGATCCAAGGATCCAAGTCTGTCACTCAGCATAAATCAGAACATGAATCGAGTTTAGTTCTTATGTGGCTTAAGGTTCTTAGCTACACGACACTCAAAACGTCTTCAGGTTGTCACTCAAGTGGAACCCATAAAGATTCTGCATAGAACAGAGGATCCCCCTTCTGAAAAGGTCTAGAGAAGCCAAGAAGCCTTACAATACCCGAAGAACGCTCGGAGAACCATTTCACGAAAACAGAATCACATGAACCATTTCAGATTTTTAAAATCATACCATTGTGTCACAAGCCCCTTTATAGAAACCACCAGTTTTCAGAAAAGCATGACGGCTAGCAAGGTGCTCCCAGCGCCCAACTCGAGGGGAACTTAGAATGATGTCTACAGTGACATCATTGTTTGTTTTTGACATTAACAGACGGAGAACCTTTGAGCACCACTTTGACCAGAATTTGTCAAACAGGGGGTAGTCGTGACTTACCTGAGAGGTGGGGTCGGAGGGCATGGGTGAAGGAGACTTGGACTGGTAAGCGTCGTGTGAGGCGAAGCCCGAGTCGTGCGAGGAGACACTGGCCAGGCGGGCGGGGACCTGCTGCGGCACGGTGATGCTGCGGTAGCGATAGAGCGGGGAGGACGAATGAGACAGAGAACCGCTGGAGCGCGAGTCGCTGCTGTTCACACTGTTCAGACTGCTGTTAGGGCAGGAATGGGACAGGAAGGGGTGGGGCATGGAGAGGAAGCGGGACAGAACAGGGGCGAACGGGAACCATTAACAGTCCACACACACACACACACACACACCATGCAAACCCCAAAAAACAAGGCCAAAAGTAAAATTATAGTGATCCACACAAGCACCTGATCCTTCCCTTTGTAACACTTTCTACATAAGAGATTTAATCAAGTATCGAATCGAAAACGCCAAGATCAGACCTCAAACTGAGCAGGGAATACATGTATAGATGATCAGACGTACACATTTTCTTAAAACTACAGCAGGCGTTCAGAAAACCCCAGAAGGCTGAAGATCCCAAAACATCCCACTTATCTAATACACGATAATTACTTGGTGCCCTGATTTAATATTTTTAGCCTGCGTTCTAAAATCAGAAGCTCTTGGTACATGTGACCCTCTGCAAAAAAAAAAGAAAAAAAAAAGACTAAATTGCCAAAGGGAAGAATCTGACATGAAACAAGATGAAAAATAAAAGTCACATTTGATCATGCTCAAGTGCAGGGGAAGTGAAAATGGTTAGCACTCAGACGCAAACTTTAGCGCTGACCGAAGGAAACTGTTCAGTGTACAATACAAAAAAAAAATAAAGCCAAACAAAACATGCTAACATCCAGTACTGGCCTTAAATCCCATCATTACCCTTTGGACATTTCATTATGGGAGTTTGTTTAATGACCCCTAGCTCAATAATAAGCTACGTATCTACGCAGCATCTCACACACGAAACATCTCACAGGTGAGTAAATTTACCAAGTTACCACTCTGTAGCTAAAGGTGATGTTAGACTCATTGGTTTGAATCATCATGGAAACACTGGTGCATGTGTTGGGGCTTAGTAAAATATTTGATTTGTAGTGAAAAAGGATAAAATATGGTTTATTGTGTGGCCATAAATAACCACAGGACACGCAGATGACCATCTCTAGTGCATTAATCATGAAAACACAACCACCAACACTAAACTCAAGTCAGGAAAGTCTTCTAGTGGTCAAGTTTAGCATTTACAGGGATGTGTGGAGAATTGAAATAACAGGGCTTGGGCAGTAATAAATCCTTGTTTGGGAAGAAAACCAGTTACCCAGTTACTCAGAGCAGGAACCAGCCCTGGTTGGCACTGGAATATTGAGCTCCTTATGAAAATGAGATGGTTTGTCATCCTGCCAGACTAAACACTGCATTGCTTAATGGCTGCCAACCAGTGTGTACCACCCTACCCTGAGGCAACTACCACCTTTACAGAGTGAAGTACCTCAATCTTGCCTCATTTGTCTTTGCAAAAGTTTCCATTTGTAGACACCAAATGCAATTTTTATTCAGCGTTCTATCATTACCATGGAAACAAAACCAGCCACCACTACAGGTCACACCATGCACACCGGTGTACAGCATACAGGTGAACTAACATGTCACCAGGTATCCATCAAAAGCGAAAAGGCAACAGGGGAAACCCTCAAAGGTGAGCTCAGGGCAGCACTGGAACATAGCCATTATCTGATTCCTGAGTGTACTGAGCAACGCCGAGTCCAAATCCGTGTGTTCACCTGAAACAAAAAGTCAGGTAGAGGCTTACCTGCACATGCTGGACTTCCTGGACATGGTGGAGTTCGGAGATGAAGGAGGCGTTTGGTAGGACCAGCTGTAATCCGAACCCTTCAGGTCATGGATGATCTGAGTGTAGCAAAAATGACAATTAGGGATGTGGGACCAAGGAACCGGACTCACAGAGTCCTTAAGCACTAAATACTACTCAGTTGGAGCATGCAGCAGAGTGCAATCTAAATATCGCAGTGTGACCGGACTCGTGGGGCACAACGGGCAGTGGTGGGCAGGGTGGTATGTTGGTCTGAGGGGTAACAACTGGGTTCAATGATGTGCCCATCATCATGTGGGGGGGGGTTAAGAACCTTGCACAGTGGTCCAAAGGTTGTAAGATTTGACCTTGCGTCCATCAGATCAGAAGCCTAGACCCTTGCTCCTGCCCCAGGTCTGGTCAACACGCTAGTCTGCAGATTTCCGGGCCAGTTCGAAGCATACATTAGCACCACACTTTGACAAGATGCGGCTATGGCATCAAGAAAAACTCGTTTTTTCTCTTCCAGGCAGATGTTAGTGTGGTGTCAACAAGCCAGGCATGCTATCATTTTCACACTTGTATACATTCACACAGAGCAGTAAAAACTCTGAACAAAGGACGTTGATAAAACATGTCCTAGACATCGAGAACACGTCAATGTCAGTCTGGTGTGTGGGTGAGGAAAGACGCTAGGTGGCGTTTAACAATACCTTGCTCTAATCAAACCAGACACCTGTTTTTATCTTGTCTTGCACGAGAATGTCGTCGCAGTCTGTACACTGTTACGTACAGAAAAGCTCCACGACAGACTATAGGCAGTGTCTGGCACTGATACGACCGTCTGGATGATGTGATCAGCGGCATTTATTTCCACAATTTCTTAAGTCTGCCATGAAAAATCAGAAGGAAGGAGGGAAGGACTCTACCTAGCATTCGCTCAAGAAGTTGCGAGCTTAGATTTAAGTCTTACAGACGCAGAGCCTGTATCCCTGAACTGCTCAGCTCCAGGCTTGGGGGCAGAAGACCTTGACCGGAGGGAGACGCCACTTTCAGAACTTCTATTTAAATAACTGAAAAGTTTTCCTCCATTTGCTGACGTTCTACGTGCGAGGAGAGCGAATGAAGAGTGAGAAATGTCACGTCTGATCTGCAACTGTCATCAGTCAGGGCTTATCTGTCCCTGAACCTTGGACATGCATGTCAAAACCTGACAGCTCGTCAAAACAGCTTGCACAGGGCAGATTAATCATATCCAGTTCTTCCACTCACAGGGAAGGGGAGAAACCCTCGTTGAGGAAACACGATCCATCAGATGAACTGAATTTACACGCAATAACGACAACGTGACTTCTACTGCACCTCTGCAGTTATAGCAAGAATAGCATCTGAAAAGACTTTCATTGAAAACAGACCCTACAGATTGCAAAGGAAATCAGTTTCATTACGTCGCTCTTGTGGCTAAGGGTGTGAGTGTGGAGGAACATAAAAATACACCCTTATTTAAACAAAAACACCTGCACGCATCATGTTCAGCAGTGACACCGGACACAAATCAAGACGTTTGCGAGGCTAACACAAGCTTTATGTAAGCTATCTAGCTCATCAATTTCGTTAACAGACCTGTTCGCTGGCGGGGGGCAGTTTGTGGGGGTCCACAGTCAAAGCTTTGAGGTCTTCAGCGATGGTCTGAAGATGGACGATCTCACCCAGCATGGCCATCTCCTCATCCTGAGACCCGAACACGTGCAACGCGTTAAAACAGAGACAAGAAAAGATATCGGAATCGCTTTACACTCGCTACAAAACAAAAACCTCCACTTATTCCTCCTGAGATTATTATCGCTGCTGCTCACCACGACGGGCCGGAGCATGGAGACGAAGATGCAGAAGCGCGCTCGCTCCTCGATCAGCGCCTTCCGCACCGCCTGCTTCTCCGTCTCCTCCAGCAGCAGATACTTGTCCGTCACGTCCTGGACGGCGCTGTGCAGCTGAGGCTGGATGTCTCCTCTCCCTGCAAGACACCACACGTTCACCACTCAGGAACAACCACGCGGCGTTACCCGAGTCTGTAGCTCTTCAGGATCAGAGCCCAGAAATGTGTTTATCATCATATGATTAAAAAATTATTAACTTTCATAACAATAAATATAAAATTAATGAACAAAGAACGGACGTTCAGGAATATCTCCCTCACCCAATTTTACAAAAGAATTATGTAAGCAAGGAAGCAGTACATGAACTAACAAGTAAAACAAATAAAAAATCTAAAATTATTGTTAAAATCAATCAAAACATTTCAGTAATATTTAAAAATGGTGATTAACTCGGAGACAGAGACGGACAGACAGGAAGCCCATGATACCAGTCTGGAACACACACTCCTATTCACGAGGCCGACGTTATCTCACACGTGCGTTTACATTCTTAAACATTTATTTAATCCTTTACATGCCGGGTGATTGATCTGATTATCCTTGTCATGTTTACTACTATGTGGCCAATACAGCCCTATCCAAGTGGTGCCTCTTTGTGCCCCCTTTGCCCTCTCACTGTTCTCCGTAAGCCTTCCTAAGGACAACGTGACCTTTGACCCGAGGGTGTGTTTTATTTACGGGACCGTGAAGTGAAGCGTTTGAGAGAGAAACGTGAAAAATCGCACACTGCTGTTACTGATTCTCAACACGGCTTCTTTACAGCCCGGGGGACGTGTTTCGATGGCCCCAGGGGTCCGAGTGGAGGAAAACATGTGGACAAAAAATATACAGGAGGAGAACACACTGTTCCACACTGACATCTGGATTATAAAAATAATAACGCAATACCAATGACAGTCATTTTTAAATGTTATTATTACTCTGAGATAAAAAACACACAGTAATGTACATAAAATGCGCACACACACACACACACATACACACACATACACACACACACCTTTGTTGCCTTAACGTTCATTGTGTAAAGACAAGGCACAAGGCGACAGATACCAAAAAGCCACTGAACCGCATGAATGATCTGGAACACAGCCAGGCTGACGAAATAGACACACACACACACAGATGCACACACACACTTACCCAGTGCATCAGCTGCCCAAAACAGGTGCACACAGCGATGCAGTGCAGAAAGAAAATGCAGAGTAATGTGTCAGGTTTCTGTGCTAATGCTATGCTACATATGCTAATGAACAGAAAAGAAAAAGAGAACAGGAGGCGTGGCCTTTATCGCTATCAGTCTCAATAAAGGGGGTGTGGCTGCTATAGCTGTCAGTCCAAAGACAGGAGGCGTGGCCTCTATCGCTATCAGTCTCAATAAAGGTGGGTGTGGCCTCTATAGCGGTCATTTCCAGGTAAAAAGGTGAATGGAGTTCAGGATCCAGGTGAATCCCAGTTCTGGATAAAATCTCATGTTACAGAAGAACGTTAGAATTTTCCGGTCGCCATTTCGGATTTCAGCTGAACAGACATGACGCGGATTAAACTCTGCCATCATTAACGGAAGAATAAACATGAGTGTGCGCGTGTTTGTGTGTGAAGCGAGGACAGAAGTGTTTACACACAGTGTTTAGAACGTCAGCAGGATCTGTCCGCACTGGTCTTCTCCACGTCCCATCATCACCCGAGGCGAGAGCCGCGCACCAGCTCTCAACCCACAGCGAGCGCAGGAACCACTCACCATCGCCCACTTTACATAACAATGGCTCTTTACATAACGTTCTGCTCTCACATTTCAATCTGATTTCCCTCCGTGTGTGTGTGTGTGTGTGTGTGTGTGTGTTGGGGATCAGAAACAGGAAGTGATGCGCGTGTTACCTTTCTTGGCTTTCTTCTGCAGTTTCAGAGTGTCTGAGGATTTCTTCTTAATCTCCTGTCGAGCTTTTTTATACTCTGTGTGGAATAAACCAAGATAATCAGAACTCTGCTTATTCCTAATGCTCGCGCACACACACACACACACACACGCACACACACACGCACACACACACCTTTGGCGTGGTCCTTATCCAGTGTGTTTGCGCCCCTCTTCCACTCCTCCAGCTGCTCCTGAAGAGGGTTAATGAGGCAGTCGATAAACGTCCTGAAAAACACCCCACGCACAGTCTGAGAAAGTGTAAGGATGAAAAATACAGAAGTACAGCGGAGAGAACTGAGGACGACTAGGGCAGAAAGTCAGAAAAAACAAATGGACAAAAAAAAGAGCAGGAAAGAAAAAGAAATGCAACAAAGGAACAGGGGGAGAAACGAGAGATAAAGAGCAAAGACGATAAAACAAGGGAACAAATACGAGAGAGAGAGAGAGAGAGAGAGAGAGAGAGAGAGAGAGAGAAGCAAAACACGGAGAATAAAACAAAAGTAAAAAAAAAATCGGATAAAAAGTTGAAAAAACAGAGAAAGTAAAAGAAAGACAAAGAACGGGAGAACAAAAGAAGAAAGATGAATCAACAGAGCAAAGTATGAGTCGGAAAGAAAAAAAGATCTAATTAGGAAAACGGTAAACAAGTGAGAGAAAAGAAGAGAAAGAAGTAGCTATGAAAAAGGAGAAAAAAAGAGAAAATAAAGGAAATGAAGAAAGAAGTCCAGAAGTCGACGAGGAACTGTACCAATGACAGAAACACAAAATAAAGGAAAACAGACTGAAGGACAGAATGAACAGGTGTGTGTGTGTGTGTGTGTGTGTGTGTGTGTGTGTGTGTGTGTGTGGGTGTATGTATGTGTGTGTGTGTAGTTCCACTGAGTCAGAGTTACACAAATCATTTTCAGATTTTTATTCATGAATAATTTAATATGCGATTATTAGCACTGCGTCACGTCCGGCACGCCTTCTGTCATTACTCCCGTCGCTATAGAAACGCCATTCTCGTTGCTAGCTAACTGTCTGATGTCCTAAGCGACGTTAGTGTTCTACTAGAATCCCACATATGAAGCGGTTTGAGGGTTTCCGACGTTACGGAGGCTGTGTGTTTCCTGACGGAGACGTCCGTCTGCTCCGGCCCAAGATAATGTTTGCTCCTCTTCACTTCCTGTGGCACGTCCAGCAGCTGAGGAGTTTAAATTTAGCTTCTCATCTGCAGCTGATTTACAGCGTGGCTGAGGAGAAAAACGTCTCCTCTGAAATTAGAGCAGAGAGCCGGTGAGGCGTGGGACGGCTGCAGGGACAGAAGTCCCCCCCACCCCCGTTCTCTTTCCGAACCATGCTGCTGGAGGACGCGATGGACATGATGGACGCACCTCAGGCTCGTTCCACTGATTTTAAGCGTAAAAACGTGAATAAAATGGAACAGATGGATAGAAACCCACGGACAGGTTACATTCCAAACACCAAAGACTGATTTATGCGTTCCCCCAACACATTCCTCCACTCATTAAAAACCAGAACCAGACGCTGTAAATAACGGAGTAAATATTTACGTGGAGAACTGCTTCAGCTTGGCCTCGATGCTCCGGTGTCTCATGCACATCCTGGTCAGAGCCGAGCCGATGTCTCTGGTGCCTCCTGAGAAGGAAGAAAAAGAAAAAGAAATTACTTAGCCATGATGTGCATAAACCTTGAAAAGGAGATAAAGGAGGAAAAGGAATAAAACATGCACCACTTGAAGATTGCTGTGACTGAGGAGAACGTCTGCACGTGTATGTCAATGATTGGCCTCGGAGCTAAGATCAGCCGAAAACGATGCCAATATTTACAAAAGTCATCTCATTCCACAAAATATGCCATTTTGTAAACATGAAAAACAGCTAAAAGAATTAGCTGTCTGGCTAATATTGCTACGACTCAGGGTACTGATGTGTTTAGCTAGAGCTATTCAGCTATAATTACAGCTTTCATAAAGAGTTAAAGAGGTGATCGAGTTTACATAAACATATCAAAAAGTCAGAGGTATTCCTCAGGGACGGGATTTGGGTCCGCACAAGATCTTTCTAATCAAACTTCTACGTTTACATTTTGATCCAACAGCTTGTTTTTTTCCCCCTCAAAATAGGAAGCTAGTCTGTAAATCTGAAAAAACAAAAAACACAAAACTACTATCACATGATCAGTGCTGGAAAGTCCTAAATTCGGTACATCATGTGATATTTAGACCCAATGATGATGGTTGAGGTGTAAATTCATTTGCACGCACAGTATCAGAGTAAGCTACACTGCTAGCATAAACGGTGCCTGTGGGAAAGCCACCGTTATTGTTAAAATGCTAAAATGCTAAACCTTCACAGCCGACTGTCAGCATTGACTTAACAGCATCGCGCTACGCTAAGAGCAGGCTGATGGACTGACCTCGCACGGCCCTGCTAGCGTCGGACCTCAGTGAGAAACACACAAAAATGACCTCATCGACCCTCTAAGCTAACAAAACACGCGGGGCAAAGTTTCTCCGATGAAGCAAAAAAATAAAAAACAGAAAGCGTGAACTGTGTGTCGCCGGCATCCGACTCTCATCAGGATCACTGCATTTTAACTCCTTTAACATGGAGAAGTTTGAGTTCCTCCGATCCCAGCTGACAACCTGGACATCCTAGTAAACTTTAACAAATGCAGCCCAAAGTAATGGCACCCCATCTACCACTGCTGTAAATCACTCATATGGACTTTTCTCAGTTGCTCTGAGTTTTGTAATTACCTCATGTGTTTCTGCTGAATGTTTACATATTTTTATGAACCATCTGAGGTCATGTATTGCAAGACTCATGCTGCATTTAACAACAACAACAACAACAACAACAATAATAATAATAATAATAATAATAATAATAGCAACAACAACGCATCTCATCCACAACTTATCATCCCTTCCAATACTTTTGACAACTCTAAAATTTGCTGCAAACCGTTTTGGCGTGATTGATAACACTGTGTATTCGTCAGGCAGCATTTGGTACGGACCCAGCTTTCCTTCATAACGGTCGATGCCGAGAGCGGTCTCATGCCAGCATTCAGGATGAGGCTGAGGTTCAGACGGCCGTTGGTATGCGTCAGGGTGAATGAAACGAGACGCTCTCAGACAGAGGCGGCTGACATTGACGAACGCCTCCTTTGTGCTCCTTCGCCCGGTCTGAAAGCTCTCAGTGTGAATGAATACGCATCACCGCTGGAAGCGACTTTTAATCTCGGCCAAATGAGACAAACTGCTTTTGTAATGACACAAAAAGAAATTTGAGAAAGACGGGGAAGCTCGCTCCGAACCACGTTCACCCCCACCCTGTCTGCAGTAAGGCCTTGTTCTAAACCAGAAACGAGAAACCTCGCCTCAAGCCCTGCACTAACTCCTTCCAGCAGGCAGGGAAGAACAACTGGCTGTTTATAACCTTGTCGGGACTATTTTTCCACCCTGCAGCTAAATATTAACTGCATTATACGGTGCTACGGTCCGTCTTTTCCGACTTGGATTTCCTGAATTGGACATAGAGAAGGCAAACGAGTCTGGGGTTATTTTTAGCCGGACTGGGAAACAACCCAAAAAGTAATTTGCATTCATTTACAAGAACAAACGTCAGTGCCTCTCTCACCTCCTCCTCCTACAATGATTGCACTCTTTGCACGAAAAGGGAAAAGGCTAGTGTGTGAGGAGTTATTTGCATTTCTGGGTGTGTGATGACATTTGGTTATATGTTATACAGCATTAGTCATCACAGCCCATCATGATCAGTATCTCGAACAGGTTATAATATCATCAGGGTGGAACAGGAACACTGATGCCTTGATGTCTAATTAGTCGCCACATCTATGACGGAAGGGTTTCGACTGCTCCAAAAGTTCAGAAGTTCACCACAATACTCCAGAGCTCGAAGGTCTTGAAGGCTCGATGGACCAAAACAATTCCATAATTAACGCATCTGAAAAATTCTGAAAAATAAATATTCTGGGACTGAATCAGCCATTTCATGTCTTTCTCCCATCCTACTTGGTGTTTTCCAGGCAAATTTTCTCATTGTTGTTTGCTGCGCCTGAGGAAACCCTCAGGATTACAAGAGAAAAAAATCCGAAACAAAAGTAATTGCAATTCTGTGGTTACAGATGCACGGCTGCACGCTTAATTAGCCACGCTAGTCAGAGTTTTGCTCGACAGAATGTTCTGCCAGCCTGTGGCCATCAAACTTTTCAACTCCTCCATCACAGTGTCAAACACTCTGGACTTATTTCCACCCGCCAGAAGCTTCTTAACCCCTTAATTATTCATTATTTTAAATTTTTTAGCGCCGTCTGTGCAATACTGATTTGACGGTGTTGCCATGTACTGGAGAATGATGCACCTATTTTAATATATTTCTTATCTCAAATTTCTATTTATATATTCATTATTGCTATTTCATATTTCCCTTATTTCTTTATTATTCGAGAAAGTGAGCAACTGTAATACGCCCAATATCCCCTCGGGGGCCAATAAAGTATTTCTGATTCGTTGTACTTTACGTACATGCTAAGTACCTGGTACCTTGCCTGGCAGTGAAACTATTTCAAATGTATGTTTCGATAAAATAAAGTGCTATTCTTGTCACAATGCCAGTGTTAAATATTGTAAGCATGATGAGAAATGGGCACAATTAGCCAGCTGGCTGCAACAATCGTTAATTATATTTTAATGAGAACACCAAAATTTAGCATGAACATCGCATATGAAATACAGTTTAGCTGTAAACTATGAATGACACAATCTTGATGAAACACTAATGAAAGAAGTTCTCTGTTTGTGGCATTAAACCATACAGCAGAGGAAAAAAAATCAACACAAGCACCAAGAAGCAGTTCTGTAAGCCGTTCACTCTCGACCCTCCTTTCATTCACCATTGATTTAACATCTGAAAGGAACTCCAGTTTGAGGGGAAACGCACACTTCAGCGTTTTTATTTGAACCCCAATTGTTCCCGGCAAACCACTGAGTCCCCCCCCCCCTTAAACCAACAGTTCCTGCTCCGGACCGTCGGAAAGACAGTCCACCTCTTGTTCGTAGTCCAAATACACAACACTGTGGAACCCTGACTGAGTCAAAGAGCGCCATTTTACACTAACGTTAAAAGGCTCGGGTAGGTTTGCCTCCACCCTGGTTACAGAGTTATGACTTTACGACGTTGTCTGCATAAAGCTTGTATGAACAAGGCATCAGGACTCAGCTTGGCCTTAAAATAAGTGCCTTTTCAGCTTCAACAAGCCACAATGAGGCCACAGTTGCGGCCCGAGTTAATAAAGAGGCTTTCTGATTTTCAAATGTGGAAATTAGGCTGAAATGTCAGCGGCTGTAATCCACACCAGAGCCAGTCAGTGAAAGTCGGGGCTGTCTAGCTGGAGTCAGGTTTCTCGTCTCGCTGCTAAGAGGCAGATCTTGTCTCTGGCACCTTTTTTTTTTTTTATAAATAAGGTCCTTGAGGAAGCAGGTCCAGACAAAACCAGTGACTATACAACAGATTGTTTTTCGACTTGTTGAATTTTCACACCCATCTGAGGCGAAAACGAGGTTATTAGCGTTGCTCTAGAGACGCAAGAACTCAGAAATACGTCCCAACATTCAACTCTTTAGAACTAGCGCAACTTCTTTGCGACCTTTGGTTGCCACCGCTGTTCGCAAACAGCCCGTTGAATTAGTTACAATCTCTGGTTTGTTCTTTTCCGTCGGTGAAGTTTGACACGGTGCAACAATTCTGTCACCACGTCAAAAGGTTTTCCCGAGTAGACACAGCACAGCAAAACGTCTCGTATATCGAGAACGTCTGACAACGACGCCAAGTCAGTGAACCACGTTTCTGTTTCCTCTTGGAAGGAAATCAAGCAAATGCCAGATTCTGAGGTCAACCAAAGTGCTGGTTTTAATTGTGTCTTGTGATGTGTGACAGCTCTGAAGCCAAAGTCGTGACGCTGGCAGGAAGCCGGATTTGCAAGTTTCTGTGGAGACAACAACAACAAAACAACAATATTCTGAACACGAAACGAACCTTTCCCCCGCTCTGTTCGCGCTCTTTTTGGGTCTCTTGGGAAGCAAACCTCAAACTATACAGTTCAACTGCTGAAAGTGGCACGGCACCAACAAAATGCCAGATTCCAGAGAGGCGAACGAACCTGCATTCACTACATGTGAGAAAGTGTGAAGCGACTCTTCCATCTGTTATTCCTCCCTGCATGCTTAGCTCCTCCCTTCTCCTAATTATTCCTAATTTAAAAGCTACTTTTGAGCTCAAATCTGGCGAACCCCCCCCCCATGTTAAATTTAGACTCCAGTTGCCGCGTCCCTCCCAGAATGCCCAGTCTTGTCGAGTCTGCTTGTTATAAATAGGCCTGACTTGGAGGATTCTGTGATTAGCATGGCACCACACCTTTTTTCTGTCTGTCTGTCTGTCTGTCTGTCTCTGCTCTGCTCTCAGCTTGTCTGTCTCTCAGTCTGCGATCACCCACGCCTTCGTCCCCTTTGATCCGAGCGCTTACAATAGGTCCGGGTGCAAATCATAGGGCCACTGGGAACTAAAATACCCAGCATTATCCTGAATACCATCACCTTCTGGTCTCAAAATGTGTCTCCGAAAAGACAAATTAAGGTCTACACCATGGACAAAACAGCCAAACTAGTAATTAGTCAAGTGCAAAACCAGTAAACACGACAATCTGGACGGAAATACCGACAAATCCTGAGAGAAACCACCCACGTTTAAAAAAGGGGAGGCCACCACTTCTAACCCCTCATCTTCTGTACTGCCTGCTTCACCCAAGCTTCACTCAGCAAAACAAAGCGCTGGAGGTGAATGTTGGAGCACGTTGATGCTGCAGAGCCATTTGAGAAGGAGGTGAAAACACACATGGGGACATTTTACCCCCTGCCAAAACAGAGCTCCAGTGTGTGGTAATTCAGTGCCAACACGAGCGTCGAAGGGAACACTCGACATGGGACGCGACCGTGGAGTGAGGAGGGCGGCTCGCTAAGTGGGAGCACTTCTGTTCGTAAGTTTCAGCTTGAACACAAAGACAGGCTTTCACATTAAGAATTTCCACTGACCGAGAGCCTGGCCTTGTTATCTCCAGCTCTGGGGGACACACATCAATACTCGTACTCAAGATAACCAGCACTTTCACTGGAAATGAATAACGGCTCATGCTAAGTTCTTCTCTGACCTTTCGATCATGAATGTAGAGCTGATATTTCAGTCACAGCATGCACGAGAGGGAGCGAATACCAGAAATAACTATATAGGATCTTTGTTCACTTTCTCTAGGATGCATATAGCATGGCATCCACTAGCTATGAGGAAATGCCAAGCCAAAGCCCCGCCCATCAGATTATTTTGGAAAGAACTTGGAGCTTGAACGAAGCCCAGTCGCTTCACTGGAATTTCATTCCAATCGGCCATTTCAGCACTCACGGATCGGGATAAATCCTGAAACCAGGATCGAAACGAGAGTCCAGTGAGTGTTTAATCAGTCAGCACCTCTCCTTTAACTTCGCCGACAATCACGTCATCGAATCGTTTCGGCCCCGGGTGGTGAGAGATGCGACAGCAGCACGTCTCCTCACAGTTGGCAGGAATGCTTTGGGAGAGGATCCAGCGAGCAGAACTGAGGCTTGAATCATGTTTAAATCATCACAAACCTCACGTGTTTTATTAACCCACTGGCGAGATGGCGTTCTAAACCTGAAATATTCATCAGAATCGCGTGTACGGTAGCTCAGATCCACACATCCACCCGTACCTATTAATAAACCTTAACGTCTAGCTGTCACCACCATTCCGACTTGTTTTTTCAGGCTCCGAACCCACCATGAGGAAACGCTTCAGGGAGAACGCCATGCATGCTTAGGTCATCTGGGACGCACGCTGACTTGGCAGGAAGTATGCGAGGAATGTGCTGACGGCTGGAAAATGCAGACCAGGATGGACACACGCAGGTAACGTGCACGAGGTACGAGAGGAAAATCTGACACAGCAAATAAGCACGGAGAAGCACGGGTCTCTTATCTGCCAAGAAATGCACCAAGTGGGAAAATCGGGACCGAATCAGGACACGGTGAAGTACGCCTGTCGTTACAGGCCTGGATTAAACTGCCAGGGAAATCTTAAAAACCGGTCCATAACATAAGCATGCTTTGTTTAATAATAAACCTAAAGGGTTAAACATCTCCTGAGGCTGGAGACGGTGAGAAATGAAAGACAATCAATCAATAAATAAAAGGCAAAAAAACCCAACTATCTCAACCTGCACAATGCTACAATGCTCTGAACTGAGATTATTAATACTTTTAATTAAGGTCTTTATGAACAATGAAAATAAAGAACATTCCTTGCATCTCAGTTCACCTTCTTCAGCACTTACACTTGCTATTTTGAGTGCATAAGTGTGTTCACACTGCATAGTGCATAGTGCACAGTCAAAAAAGTCAAAAAGAGTGTGAAATGCAGCACACTTCCAACCCTCGATGGTCACAGTCTTGACTACGGCGGAGAAGGGGCGGGACCACCAACCCTAGTTTCAAACCTATGAAACTGGCGATGGAGGACGCTGCACTGGTTGGGACCGTTGCGAGCGCCACACCATGTACTTTTACATTATAAGTTATAAAGTTCACCACAGTTTATTATTTATGTTTCTTGCAGTAATTTATCAGCCTGTAAATACCGTGAACGCTCATTCGAACGCTAGCCAGCTAACATGTCCAGGAAGTGTACAACTTGCTGTGGTTGATTTAAGAGTCTCACGCACTCCGCTCGTAAGCACATGGGGGATCATGGAAGTGCACTCATGAAACTATCCAGATGGAGACACAGCAATAAACTTAATTAAACAAACCTGTTGCTTCCGAATCTAATCAGAGCTTTTAGTTGTTATAAAAAACACTCAAGATGTCTACGATATCTCAGGAACGTGTACTGGGACAGTTTGTCACCGTCCCAAAGATTGTTTTCCTATAACGCCACATCACCAGGGGGTTTTTACCCTTTGACACCACAGCAGCGTGCCAATTATTAAAACATTTATGGAATATTTCATCTTATACTTTTTAGTGGTTTGTAGCTACGTGTAATTTTCTTCTCGAACCTTTTCGAAAACACCTTACTTCACTTCACTTACATTACAGATGTTTGCTAACTTGGCTAATCCACTGTCTACAAGAGATCTAGCGGGACGCAGGTGTGTATTCCCCAGGTAAGGAGGTAACTCTGATAACTGTGGCAAGTGTGCGCACCTGCTGAACACCACACCAGATCTACAGATGAGCACAAAAAATGGTTTTAAAAGAGATTAAAACTCTCAGTCGATGAGCAGAACACTAATTACAACTCAAGAATTCAGTCCAAGCTCCGGACGTCTGAATGCAGGATACGGGTTCCTTCGCATCTCTTTAACTTTCAAATTTCTCTCAACAGTTCAAAATAGTTGGATATTTCCAATAACTATGTTTCTATTAGAGGGGAACACACTCATCATGGGGATATTTTCATTTTAAAAACCTTCTAGAACCCTCAAAATGCATAAATAATCTATTCTTTTCCCCGAACACACATGAGAAGAAAATAGCAACTAGTAATTAGTATAATTAGCAATTATATAAACATTATTGCTCCCAAACAACAAACTTCACCTGCTATTAGCAGGCTCATGTTAACATAAAAACAAATAAATCAGTCTTAATGCAACGAATCGGATATTCGACCAGTTCCACCATGCAGTGCAAAATACTAACGCGCCCACGTTTCTGCTCAGACTTTTCCCTTTTATAGTGAACCGCGTTCTCCACACAGAGATTAGCCTCCTCTCTTATCGTGCTTCTTTATGTCACTGCGCCATAGTTCTTCCGAGATTATGACCCTGGAAACGATAAAGCGATCCAAAACGTGCCACACTGCCAAAGCAGAACCATTAAACGCAATGGTGTAGCACTTATAGCCTAAATTACACTCTCTCAAGGACAGAAAAAGAAAAGAAAAGAAAAGAAAAACCCCCACTGTATGCCTTATCAGAGCATTTCCCCCACACGCCTCATTACACAAAATGAGGAGGACAAAATGACCCGACAGGGACGTGCATGAGCTGTACAGCCTGACCCCTGTGGGAATCAGATGTCTGGGGTTCTGCAATATCAGATTCTTCACTTGGATAAGTCCGACGCATATGCCTTAGCTGGATGATAAATATGAAGAGTGTAACGTTCCGTCTTAGTTCACGATGAAATCTCCTCAGTTCTTGCTCGTGGTCTCAGGTTTTGGATCCTTGACTTTAGCTGCACAGATGTTCCCAATTACCCTGAAACCGAAGGCCCTGAGATAACGACTCGGTAGTTCAGTATAGCGGCTATTAGGTGGCTAATTAGAGGCCCAGACGCAGGACCGTACTGATTACCGCCTCACGGTTCCAGCTGTGCAGAACCTCGCTGGAGACTTCTCCAACCTGGGGGTGAAGGTCACCTCCTTCTCCTTGACGTCATTGGGACCAGGTGTGCAAGTCTGAGCGGCTTTAATGACACCATCATGAGGGTCTGGACCTCTAACGATCAGCACAGTGAGGAAAACTGATGAAAAAGGAAGTCGTCCTCCTGGAGACAACAGGACATAAAGTGAGACGAGCTGTCCGAGAGGGAGAGGGAGAGGACGCTCTGGGTTTCGCTCACCCTGAAGGCAGTCACTTGATCCTTTCAGGTCAGAGACAGCGCCATGCTGCAGATTACAGGAACGCAGTCGGGGTAATGAGCGTGTAATTTTAGGGTTCAGGACGTCGGCGTGGAGCTGAGCGCCGTCATCTCACACCACTTATTTTATTCGGCTTTATCCAGCGGCAGTTACTGCACATCTGTTTATCCACTCATGCCACTGGTCTGTCTGCAGGGTCTGGCTCTCTGCAGTCCACCTACATGGCCGTCAGGATGTTTTCTCTCTACCCTTCCGTACGTCCCTCCAACTGGCACGCCGTCTAATCTGTGTGACCGTCTGTCCGTCTCCTTCGCTTGCTCCTCTGAATGTTCGCCCTCGTGTTTTAAACTCACTCACACCACAGAGAGCCAGCTCACAATTCTGACATTAAAGAACTAAGCTGCTCTGGTGAGACTTTCGATTTATGTGCCACAAATATTTCCCATCACAGATGTCCTGCTAGTCAGCCTTGTAACGCTGACCTGAACACTCATTTAACTGGTCACAAGCGGCCTGAAGCGCGCACACACACACACACACACACACTGAAAGTCACTCCATGTGAACGTGAGTGATGAAGTTGGCGTTGGCGTGATGACAGAGCGAGGGCGGGGCCATGCTGTGCCGTGCCGTGGTGGCCCACATATCAGCTCTTTAATTAGCCTCTCGTTCAGACCGCAGCGTGCAGCAGAGGCAGCTGGAGCGACGCTCAGCTCCCGCCCAGACAGGTGCTGATCCACAGCTACGGGTGGAGTCGGGTGGAGTCGGGCCGAGCCGGGTCGCCGGAGCGGAGAGCTCAGATCCCCAACACTATTTTAGCAGAACGACTATTTCAGAAGGAATAACCACAGTAAAGCGTGGTGGTTCTATTTGCTTGAACAAAAACGTGTCATTGAGGTTCATCTGTTTTACAAATGTCCGAGTTTTATCCAGAGTCAGGATTCAATCCGAGCGTTCGAGCACCTAATGGTCCACTTTTGGATGTTTTGGGATTGAAACACACATAACATAACATCCTGGACTTTTACAGACTTGTACCCATTTATCTACATTTATCTCAAAGTGACCACGCGAGCTTTTTACATTTCAAATCAAAACTGGTAGCTAAATCCTCCACAGTCTGCTAGACTGCAGTTATTCCGTCCCCCCCTCAAGGTGCATTTTAATATTTATAAGACTTTCCTCCATTTTCGTGTATAAAGCACTGCTGAGGCGGAACCACATCCGGGTGGATATCTGGTGGAATGCTGGACCTCCTGCATTCTGATTTAATGTGAAATATTTTGTATAAAATTAAGAGAATGTCATTGTTTACAGAGCTGATGATCACCCGGTGCTTGGAGGCTTGTATTTTTCTTTCTTTTTTTTGTGATTTTGCTCCACTATGCTCCTTGTCAGGAATCCAAACTGGCATTTCTCAGACCGTACATTCATGTAACACAGGTTAGAGGTGAGATAATTCACAGTTAGGTCACGTGAACACCAGCTCTTTGCCTACGTGATCAAAAACACAAATTATTATTATTATTATTATTATTATTATTATTAATAATAATAATAATAATAATAATAATAATAATAATAAAGTGTTGATCGACCTGTAACTCAAAACTAAATAGAGAAGATGAAAAATTCAAAATGAAAGTTATGGTTATAAATGAACAATTCCTTTTTTTTTTTTTTTTTTTTTTTTTACAAATGCCGTTTTTGCCAAACAGGGATAAAAAATCAGTGCTGTTGATTAAATTTCACATGGTGATCTACCGTGACACATTAAAAAATGTCGTGAGGCACTGAAGAGAACAATTAACACACACACACACACACACACACACACACACACACACACACACACCAGTGCAGATTTAAATAACACTTTATATAAGACCAAGTGTGAAGACTGTGAGCAGTGTTCTGCCTGCACTGATGAATGAGGAGGAAAACACTTCCGCCTGCAGAAGTGCTTCAGCGTCCAACTGTCACTTCTACTCTATTTGCTACTACACTGTGTGTGTGTGTGTGTGCGTGTGTGTGTGTGCGTGTGCACGTGTGTGCGTGTGCGTATGGGGGGAGTGAGAGATAAATCACTGGCTCTTTGACACCACTTCAGCTGTGAAGATGAGGCGATAAACTCCAACGCCCTGATTAAATCTGGAATCTAGGTCATCCGGGGCCGGATTCGGAGAACTGGGTTACATTCTGACCTGGAAAAGACCACGGAGGCTTTAAATACCCCGGAATGTCCGGGAATTTCCTGGGAATTGAGAGGACAGGAGTTAAAGGAGTAAGTGGAGTGGTAGTGTTCGACAGCCGGTCTGTTCCCGGCGACGTGTTCGCGCTCCCTCAGATCAGTTATGGGTGATTCACAGCAGCTCGTGCGTCACGCGCAGATCGTGCGTCGGCGGCGGTTATGAAAGCGGCACGTCCCCGTCAAGTTTGCACTGCGTTTTGACTTTCAGGATGTTGACTCATGCTTTCTACTTTACTCACCTGCATCGGGGGGGTTGGGGGGGGGGGGGGGGTGTTAAGAGCTGGCTCTATTCCACACTGCCATAATCAACGTGCTGTCAGAATATTGTCATCTCTGCAAGTGTGTGTCATTTAAGCATATCTGAAAGTGAGTGTGTGTGTGTGTGTGTGTGAAATACACAGGAAAGTAACTAATGGATCATAACAGCACAGCGAGTTCAGACAGGATCTTGGCCACCATTTTCTCCCTGATTTGGTCCTGACCAATTTCTACCCAGGAGCCGGTTCTCTCCTACTGTACGACTATCTGCCCTCTTCAACATACACAAACTGAGGGATGCTTCTGATTGGCTAGCAGTACCCTGATTGACAGGGGAGAGAGAGAGAGAGAGAGAGAAACACAATATCTCTCCCTCCAAGCAAAAGTTTACATCCTGCATTGATCTGCGTCAAAATGTTAGCCAGCTACATGCACATCATAAACGGCAGCCATTTTGGTCGGCGTGCAGCATTACATTCAATCCTTACTTTAAACAATACGACAATGTTTTATTCCCTTAGTTATGGAATTTAGGTTGCTTTAATGCTCTTTTATATCAGATGACCGAAGCCAAGAGATTATTCAGTAAACAAAAAAAACCAATGACGTTAACTGTTAGGTTTTAACTGCTATTTAATTTTGTATGCTAAGCTAGCATACTTTAAATGTAGCATTTCCTCCATTGTTCTTGAGAACACAGTGTTGTTTAAAACACTGATTTATTATTAAAAACATGATTATTATCTTTACATTTATTGTTAATTTTCAACAAATTCAACTCTCATGGCGATTAGCACATTGGCATCAAAATTATAGTATTAAAAAGAGGCTTAGGATAAATCAGGGGAATTCTCTAAGGTTTAGGACCTTGTGCTGGGTCAGCGTTCACTTAGACAGTCATGTTTTTCTAATTACCTTAAAAGGAACTTGTTCTTTTGAAAGAGCGGAACTATTGCGATTACTTTCGGAGTGTTATTAAATTTTTAGCACAATTAGCTCTTGACGAGGTCCACGTGGGCCTTTCTGAGGTTCTAGGTCACTTCCACAGAGCACGAACGCAAACTCACTCATCGTGTTAATCGGAGACTTGGACGCACTGATTGTGATTTGTGTCAGCTACAGGAAGTGCCTGCTTTTCTTAATAACAGACACTCGCTCGCTAGAAAAGTCGTAAATCTGTCGTCCTGAAAGTCTGAAAGAAAAGATTTACACCTTCGACAGAGCTGGGGGCGTGGCGTGGTGCGGCATGGCGAGCTGTGACGCACAACATAAAGGTCAGAACTAGGGTCACATTTGAAACGAGGACCAATCGGATGACAGAACAGCCATCCGAAGCTAAATCCCTCCCATGACTCTAAAGGAAGAGGAAAGCTGACTTCAGATCAGCTCCCAAAGCCCTCGGAACGGCACGTCCCCACGGCAGATGGTGGAGCGCAGGCAGGCAGGGAACGGCCACACGAGCCTCCCTCTGGGCGAAGAGAGAGAAATCTGGTCCTGTTCTTGGCCTTCTCGAGGCGACAGGCGACGTGTCGATGCCTGAGAGAACACACTGTACCGAGGATAAACGCGCCACGCATCAGCTCTCAGGACTCTGAAAAACCACGTGGAGTTTAAACGGGCGTGTTCCCAGGAGCGCTGTAAAGCAGCACTGCGGCACGAGTGGAAATCCTTCAATTTCCAGATCATAAACCAGGCGGCAAAACAGCTCTGGATCAGCTGTAACGAAGTGAAGCTCCATCAGAGCGCCACGCAAGGACTCTGACCTTAAACCGCGCTGGGGCGGATTACTGATTTACAAAAGCACTCCTGTTTATGTTTAAAATCGTCACGCAGGACGGCGCAGCAGGTCGCTCCGGGCCGCGGGGGTCACGTTTACACCGACATCAGGAGAAGTCATCCCTGATCCTCCTGATCCTTCTGATATTACAAATACAGTGGAACCTCTGGTCACGAACGCCTCCGAAGATGAACAAATCGGTTCCCGAACCCAAAATCTGCCAAAAGTTTGCATCTGGTCACGACCACATAATCGGGCGCCGAACAAACACAGCCCCGGCCGTTTTCTCCTTCCACTTCATACGCGCCAATGTTTTCCCATTTTCTGTTTGCATATTACAAATGGTTAAAAAAAAAAAACGTTTTAAAACATAGGTCTTGCATATCTTAAAAAATGGTTTTGGAACCTTGGATCGCGAGCGTAATTCGTCCCGGAGACGTGCTTGTAATCCAAAGCACTTGTATATCAAAGCGGGTTTCCCCATATGAAATAATGGAAACTCAGATAATCCGTTTCACAACCCACAAATATTTATATAAAAATTATCAATACAAAACACAAAGTAAAAATACATAAAACAAAATAAGCTGCACTTTAGCTTTAAAAAGCCTCGCGGCTGGTGTGAGGGAGACCAGAGAGGAGGAGAGAGGGGGAGAGGAGGAGGATTATTGTGTAGGATGACTTTCACTACAACTCATGGAATCACCGCAGTCTGTCGCTCACTGGGATCTTTTTCTTTAAGATACGGTCATGATGAGTATGATGTGGCGTGCATTTAGGATTTAATACTTTGTACCATTAACGTACAAACTAGAGGTCACATTCAGGTCACGTTCAAATGAACGTACAAATTAGAGGTCAGATTACCAGAAATACCAGAACTTCTAAGAAAAACAAAACAACATCACTTCCTTGAACGAACTCGACACGGAGGTTTAATGTTCTTGCTCGAATAATCCTAACAGGTGACCTGTTATTGATTTAACCCTGTTTACTTTCAAAAATCGCCTGGGAAAAACGCCAGCGTGTGGAAAATCACGTCGTCCGCGCCAGACGGAGTCAAAGTCCAGCACCGCCATGAGGCAATCCGTCTGATTCATGTCGACACAAAACATGCAGAAAATATGACCCGCTCACTTCCTGGCATAAACCTTATCTTCACGCCCACGCGGCCCCTGGACCAGAAACACCTCCGTGGTGAACAGGCGTGAGATGCGTCGCGGTTTTTATGGCTGTGTGAGCTGTGTATAAAGATAAAGCCAGGTGAAAGTGGCAGGTCTGGGATTATTGAGGATTAGCTTCACAAAGACGGAAAAGCCCCGACGATAATAACAAGAACAATGACGACAACGACGGGGCTAAACCCGACACGAAATCTTAATCTCCTTATACAATAACGTGAATCGCGCGCACGTCAGCTGAGCGGCTTAGCGTCATGTAAGAAATAAAACAGCGAAGGAATCACATCCTTCTGAGTTAGAATGCTGACACTGGAGACTCCTTACAGGAACCAGGCATTTACAGACACACACACACTTCACCAGATCAACACCAGCGGACGAGCTGTTCCCAGAAGAACACCCACACAACACCTTCTGACCAATCAGCATCCAGGACTCCACTGCACCATGGGGTAAATATATAAATATACATCCTTGGGTTTTTTCCAGCTGTGGTAAGGCGTGGGAGGAGAGATGTTTTGGTACAGGCCGCTGGATCACATGCGGGTCCGAGCAGCTTCATTTCTCCAAATCACGGCTTCGCAGGAAGAGCTCACCCTGTGAGAGGAAACATGATCGCGGGCGATTCGCCAGGGAGCAGCGATACGCTTCAACAAGACCAAACAAGACCAAAGCAGGCTTCAGATTTAACAATATGCGCGTGATGTGATATCTCTGGATTACAGATGTGTTTCAGTCCCCTAGCTAAACTGGCACGGACACAGTTAGCATGTTCTCCGGTTCCAGCCTGATAATTGTTCAGGGATGCGTCCAGACGTTAGTTACGTTTTCTCGCTAATATTCACCAGGGTCATGATGAAAAAACTGCAGAGTTTGGGTTCTTAAAGCTTGTACTGTTTAAAACATTAATAAATCCCAGACCTCACGATGAACTTTGTGACCAAACCTCAAAAATCTTTTTTCTGCAAGGAAAAAAACTAATGAATCGCGCTGGCTGAGATAACAACAGGTTTCCCCAGAAACGCGATCGTCCCCGGACGTGTCCGAGCTCATCGTGGAAATGTTCTTGGCAGGAAGTGTTTAGATCGATTTACACAAGAGAGAAGAAACTTGGACTAAGATGAGAGAAATTAAATAATTAAGGCCCACCCCTTGGCAACACGATTCCTCTTTAGTACACAGGTATGGAGTAACTCCTCTCCTCTCGGCACTCGCTCGGGTTCCGTCTCAGGTGTTCACGCGGTAGAAGCTGCACCAATTAGAAGCCTTTCTAAGGTTCTGCAGCCTGTCAGAGCTTAGAACTCGCAGGGGAACGGTAAGAGGTCACTCGGAGGACGACAAGGGGGCGCTGGAATACCCCGAGCTCCGGCGGGCAGCAGGTTTAATCTCAGATTAGTTCCCTTTGCGTATATAAAAGAACATTCAGGACGTGAAGGGAAAAAAGTGAAAAGTGATCCACGAGGAAATAAAGATCGACTGCATGAGTTCCAGACAACCAGAGTGAGCTCGAGTCCAGAGAAAACACAACTTAAACTTTGCCAAACTTTGACCAAATTTTCCATCAAATGCTGTCAAGTTAAAAAACAAACAAACAAACAAACGCATCATCATCATCATCATCAGTCTGAACAGGCCACGCCCACTAGATTATTGTTTATTTAAAAACAAGTTTTCACTCCCTCTTTATCACGACTGCACATTTCCCCTCTCTTGGCATTAAGCTGATCTTTGGGCTGATATTCCAGATGATGGTGGCTCCATCCAGGTCTTGTTGATGAAAGCTTCACTTCTGCTACATAACTGCGGTGTCTCGGAGATTCTTTCCGCTCGCTCGGTCAAAGTCCGCCTGCTTTTCAGGACACCGTGGTTCCGCCTCATTCCCCCATGCGCCCCATTCCATGGCCAAAACCTCATGGTCCAGACTTTCTAAACCAAAGCGTGTAGGAAATTCCAGCACCGTGCCTTTCAGCAGAACCAGTTGACCTCGTTGGGTATCGTAGTCCGGTTCAATCGGAAGCCTGTTATTAAACTATCTACACGCTGCGTGGAATTTCAGTCACTTCTCAGACAGTAAAAACCCATCGTAACATGCACAGCGTGATCACAAAGTGTAGACACGCGACCCAGAAGCCGAGCTCCTCGAGGTCTTCAGTCTGATCCAAAGCGATGACCTCATCCTCCATCATCCTCATGGGTTTGTGACCGTTGATCTTGAGGCTTCACAAAGGGCCGAGTGTTTGTTCCAGGACGGTAGCGTCTGGAAGAGTCAAAGTGTTTGGACAGACGCTCGCTCGGCCCCGTTCGGGGCGTCCCGCCGGGAGCCGGGGGGAAAATATGATCCGAGAGTGAACATGGAGCGGCCTCGGCTCACAGGCTGCGGCGGTCTGTGCGGTCCGGAAAGTTACGATAGAAATAATAAAGAAATTACAGCTTTCCTCAGGATTCTGGAAATTTCTGGAAATCCAGTCAACATTACTGTAGGAAAAGATAAAAAACAAGGTCTTTGTTTCTGTGTTTCTCGGTTTCTATAGTAACAGCTCATTCTCAGGGACTTGCATGGCCGACGCTCCACGTTAAACACGTTTAAACCTCTGACGTGGGGGTTTTGGTAACATTTACGGAAGGAGTCTCCAGTGTCAGAGGGCTGCAAAATGTTCCGACATCTCCAGCACAGAAGCGTTTACACTTCCTGATTTCTCCAGAACCAAAAACAACAACAACAACAACAACAACGTCGTGGCTTTTTGTCTTATTATATTCCAAAAGCCGCCAGAGGCTGGTGGGGGAAGGCCTGTGTGTAGCTTGCTGTGTTTCAGTCTGAAAGGTGCAGAAACGTTGGCTTCTGGGTGAAACATTAGCGTCATGTGCTGAATAAATCACCTCCTCCTCGGTGATCGGGAAGCGGCGGCGTTTAAACAGTCGCCTAAATTTACGACTCGGGCCATAAAACACGGGACCTTTGAATCTGATGGGCATTTTATTACTGAAAACCAAGTTAATGCAGTTCAGGCAGGAGAAAAGTTAAGCGTAATCACACACACACACACACACACACACACACACACACACACACACACACTCTGCTAAAGTGTTTAACAGGACGCCATTCTGCATGCTCCAACACGCGTATATCAGCATTACAGAAACCACACTCAAGGACACACACACACATGCACGCACACACACGCGCACACACACACACACACCCCTGTATTGAACACATGCCACACTCAGTGTAAGTTTTAGAAGTAGATGTGTGAAATAAGAATAATAATAATAATAAATGCTAACTCCACAGCAGGGTTTCTGCTCATCATGTGACATTAAACAACACTGAATTCAGCACACTGTCAGCTTCTGATTGGTCAGAGGGACGCGCAGCCACTGGCTGTTGTGGAGGCGGGATTAGTTCAACTATCTGAGGCTGTGATTGGACAACAAAATAATCGGTCGGCGTGATGGCTGCAAGAATCCGATCGGCCTGCTAAATAACTGTTATGGCTGGGAAAATTTGCGCTGGCTGCTGCATGATCCTGATTGGCTGGTGAAAGAACTGTGAGGCTTTAATGAGGTCATATAATTGGCTGCAAAGATCTAATCGACGACTAAACCAGACATGAGATTCCAGTTAGCCTGTATAATAACCGTGAGGCTCTGGATTGGTTGATATAACGGCCGTGAGGCTCTGATTGGTCGGTATAATGACCGTGACGCCCCGATTGGTCGGTGTAATGACTGTGAGGCTCTGATTGGTCGGTATAACGAGCATGATATCTGAAGTCACATGGATTTCATTAAAGCAGCAGTGTGGACAGTGAACCCTGAGACCTCATGACAACAGATCATAAATTTAATAACAAACAAGACAGAGAGAGAGAGAGAGGGGGGTGCGAGAGAGAGAGAGAGAGAGAGAGATGGAGGTGTATTACTGCTCCACATCATAAAGCACTAAAATGGGACTGAAGGCTATAAATGTAGACGTTTATCCTCTTTCCCTCTTTTCATTAATGCAAAAAGCCTCTGGGATTCCGCCACATAAAATGAAACGAGTGTGTGTGTGTGTGTGTGTGTGTGTGTGTGTGACCCCTCCAGGCGTAGGGAACTGGGCGTTTCTGTGTGGTGAAAAGCACTTACAGTAATAATGCACTGGGGCCGTGTGGGAGTGCGGCTTCCTTCTACATTAAACATATCTGTATGTGTATGTGTGTGTGTGCATGTGCGTGTGTGTGTGTGTGCATGTGCGTGTGTGTGTGTGTGTGCGCGTGTGTGTGGCAAATGTTAAAACAGGTTCCCTGCATAACCCAGAATCTACTGAGACTCTGAAGTTCATCTTGATGCTGTTTCTCTTCCTGCTTCAGAGGCTGCTGATGGATGAGTGTGTACTTCTAGGTGGCTATTAATAGGAGTGTGTGGAGCTCCCCCCTCCCACACACACACACACACACACACACACACACACACACCTCCACAGTACTCACAGAATCCCTTTCATCTCCTCTGCTCCAAACAGGACACTCTTACAGACTCTAATAAAATTATAGAACAGTAACACACACACACTGTCTTCTCCTGATCAGATGTTTACCTCGTGTCCCAGTGGCCAAGTCAGCTACCTTCTGAAAGGCGTCCAGGAAGGCAGCCACGGCCATCACCGTTGTCCTGAAACACACACACACACACACACACACACACACACACACACACAGAGTTCAGTTCCTCTCCGATTTCACAGCTTTATCTACAACACACACGTGCAGGCATCTGGCCAGGTTTCAGGGACTCGATGGAGATCTTTCAGACTGCAGGTCTAATGTGTGTCTAATAACCGTCCTCAACCCTCAACCCTGAACCCAGAGTTCCTCCCAGCTGCTGAAGAAGCATTAACCACGCACCAAGGTTCCCGATAAGGTTCCTGCAGGAACCTTGACACGGACAAAGAGGAGAAGAAAAAAGAGGACTGCAGGAAAGAAGGAAAGGAGCAGCTCAACACGGAACATGGAAAGAGCTTTAGAGTTCCTCACGGGCCAAAACAAACACGCCCTGAGGCCAAGCCCAGCTGGTTCTCCACCCCTCTTTATCCTTTACTCAACAGCGATGCAGGCGGATTTCTATTTCTGTTTTTGGCTCGCACCGAAACCTTTCACCGTCCAGCTCACTGTCAAGGCTGAGCTTTTTTACAAGCAAACACGACTGAACACTTCGAGTTAGCCTTGGGAGTGTTTGTGTACGATTACACACACACACACACACACACACACACACACACACACACACACACAGGATCATGTGATGGCTAAAGAAAGCAAAAACCTGAACGTTCCTGTTCACCCTGAGACGAGGAACATGACAGCCGAGTGACAGTAAACATCAGAATAAACCTGTCCTGGTGACGAGCCACGTTACGTCGCTATACTGAACATCACTTCAGTATATACACATATACACACACACACACACACATATATATACATATATACACACACACACACACACACATACACACACAGTGATCCCCGGGTCACAGTTCACCTTTTGCGGTCCCGCGATGTCTTGGATTATTTTTGTAGAACATATCAAATATTCTATCAAGGAAATCTGCGATAGAATTTATAGCAATTCATTTTTTATGCTAAAATATTAATAACAATATAACGTATTAATTATAACATACAGTAAACCCTCAACTCCTGAACTGAACCCGTCCCGAGACTCTGTTTGTGACCCGATTTGTTCGCGACCCGAATCAGTGTTTCCCATTGAAATGAATGTAAATCC
>JAQMCW010000032.1:347384-361386 GCA_030068335.1 Chrysichthys cranchii | reverse complement strand
ACACACACACACACACACACACACACACACACACACACACACACACACACACACACACACACACACACAGACACACCCACACACACACACACACACACACACACACACACACACACACATACAGACACACACACAGACACACACACACTCTCTCCACCCCATATATGCCATTAGTGTGTGTGCGATATGTGCTATTACAGTGGTTTCTAAGCAGCAGATGAACATGAACACATCATCAGACTCTTTGCGTGTGTGTGTGTGTGTGTGTGTGTGTGTGTGTTTTTCTCCGTCACTGTTCACTGAACGCCCTGAAGCTTTTTACAGGCTGTAAACACTCAACAGAGTTCATTCTTTAAAATATCCTGCAGGTATCAGCACATGCATGCACACACACGCACGCACGCACACACGCACACACACATGCACACACGCACACACACACACACGCACACACACACACATGCACACACACGCACATGCGTGCAAACAGGCACCAGGGTTAGATTAGGCCTATAATACATATAATGTGTGTGTTTTTATGTTGAATGTTAACGTTGTTCTTTACGAACTTTTCAGAACTTGGTTTCATTTTCAGACTTTAAGAACTTTTTCAGAAATCTGAAATTTCTTTCATGAACGATGCAGATAAAAAAAAACAGGAGTCACCGCTCCGTCTTTAATCTTCTTTATTCAGAATCACATCACTCGAGATCACATGCAGGAGAACGCACGTGGCGTTTTTCACGTGTTGTGGAAATTCACTACAGGACGTGTCGCTCATAAATCTTCTGTAAATAAGTGGAAATTCTACATGCTAAATGCTAAATGCTAACAAAACCAGGCGCTTTCACACTACAATACAGACACGTGCTGATAATCGCACCTTCACCTTCACCACCGCTTACCACTCATCCTGCCCCGTTTATCGTGTTAGGCGCCCACCGTTTCCTTTCTTGTAAACGCTCACACGGTGTCAAGGATTTGCTTTTGTCTCAAAGGTCGATGTTAAATTCGAAGGATGAACACAGCTGGCACATTTTTAAACACCGTGAGCGAGCAAAACATGCGTTAGTGTGTTATGCTAATTCTCATTTTCGAAGAAAAAAAAAACAAGGCTAGTTTGACAGCTTTAGCACTCTGCAGCATCTCCATTAGCATAATGCCTGTGCAATGTTAGCACACATAGCTAGCTCCAATCTTGCTAGCCAGAGATATAAAAATATTATTATTAGCTAAACAAAGAATTATGCTAGTTAGCCTTGAAAGACTGCTGAAATTTGCACAAATTAGAAAGTGTATGTGAATGGGATAAAACTCACAGCAAATGCTAAGGGACAAATTGATAGGAAACAGCTAGCATGGTGACCTGCATTAGCTGTTTTAGCTATAAACCATATGTCTTTCAATATGCTAATGTTTGTGTCGACTAGCTGAATGCACTTAGCTGTAACTAGCAAAACAAACATGGAGCTGCTCCGGATTCCAGCTGCTGTTTGTGCTGCTTTGTGTTCTCTCTCTCACGCTCTCGCTCTCTCTCTGTCTTTCACACACACACACACATACACACACACACACACACACACACACACACACACACACACACTAAAGATGAGTGACAGGTGATACGGTTCTTTTCTCCTGAATATAATATCATCTGATGACAAACACATCCTGACTCTTAGAATGAACCGCAGGAGCAGTGAGCTGATGATAACGGTGTAAAATATCATTAAAAACATTATTAGCACGTGTCTGTAATGGTGTTTAAACACATTATAAATAGCACACGTTTGCAAACACTCCTACAGCGTTGCGCTGTGTAATGAACTCCAAACAGGGACTAAGGTTTAAGCTTCACCCCTAAACACAGGGCCAGCTCGTTCTTCTGGATCTTTCCGTCTTTATTCACGTCGCAGTGGCGCAGCAGCACAACTCTGAACTGGTCCAGCTCCGGGCCGGAGATGCTCGGCTGAGAGAGAGAGAGAGAGAGAGAGAGAGAGAGAGAGAGAGAGACGTTCAGGGAGACGCCACAATTATTAACAGCAATTCATATTTAATATAAAAATAAGCAAAAATATATTAGCTTAAACAAATGGAGGAATTTCACACAAGACGTTTTCTGAAGTAGCCGAATCCTTCCTTGCTCACTGCGTAAATTCAAGCTGCAGCAATTAATGAGTTGTTTTCATTTCTTATTAAGCGTAACCTTAAAGGTTTGGGCTGATTATAATGCTTGTTTGTATCTGAATTGGCCTCTAATCAGTTATTTTATAGACAAACACCCAACACCAACACCCCGTCCCTCCACCCACATCTCAGTCTCAAATCAGGGAGCACCCAGCGCAGCCAGTCCATCCTCCATCCATCCTCCGTCCATCCTTATATATCACCAAGAGTCAACGTGGGTGTGTTTAGTTTGCTATAGCAGCTACATGGCCTTGCTTTTAGCTAGCGACGATAATGACGCTAACATGCTAACATGCTAATACTGGAGGTCAGGGTTTAGCACAAAGACAAAAGCACTGCGAAGTCACTCTTGGCCATCCTCGTACATCAGCATGAGCAGAACGTTGGAGTTGTTAGTGTTAAAACTCGGCTTTTGAGCTGCTGAAGGTCCAAGTGCGGAGTCTAGCTTTACTAAAGGGGGCGGGGCTTTGTGTACATGGGCGGGAATTGGGTTCAAGGAGTAAAAAATAATTCAAATCTTATCCAACTTCACCTACTTATCCATTAGAGACCTAATCTTGCTAAACTTGGACAAATCCTTCCTGATGCACATTTAATGGCATCCTTCTGCTTCTGCTTGATATAAAGTGGAACTCCGAGCAGCTCTGAGGTTCTACCTGTAATTCCTCAGAATGTTTGTAGAAGATCTTGGAACTAATGGAGCTCCAGTGCTGCTTAGAGACATCCAGGAACTGTTTTTCATGGATTTCTCTTTGGAAGAGCTTCTGCTCTTAGGAGGTTTAAATCTATTTGTACCTCTTTATATATTATTAGATAATCAACTGTTCCTGGTCTCTGGTTTTTGACATTTGGGCTTTTTTGGACATATGTGACATTTTTTTCCTGGTGGCGATGGACGATGAGGAGGTTGTATGTGAGCTCAAACACACAACATGATATTTAGAAGGTTGTGAGATAAAAATCTTTAGCTTTGTTTTAAGAGACGTGATTAAAGTGTCTGCTGAATAAATGTAACGTAGGGAGTAATAAAAGCTAAACGTGGCTCTGGCACATCTGTTCCACTGTTCAATATTCTCACACACACACACACACACACACACACACACACACACACACACACACACTGGTATAATGATTAACCCCCTCACCCTGACCAGCTCCATCATGTCTTTGACAAATCCGTCCACCTCAGGTCCCTCCAGAGCGCCTGTCTTACTCTGCAACAACAACATCCAGCAGTTTACACCACTCGGTCATCTTCTCAGAGTAAACTCATCCTCGAGATAAACAACACTGATGAAAATTGATCCAGTCTGACAGTCCTTTTTTCTTCAGGGATCGGGACATTCTGCTTCATTTTTACGAACGCTACTGGTTTTCAACCAACATTTACTTCAGCTCAGAAAGAGTCAGGTCAGAGCACCGCTCAAGTCCTCCGATGGAACTTACCACATCGTAATGAGCGAAGATTTTTTCAAAGTCTCGTTTTCTCTCGTTCAGACTGTTCGCCTGTGGATGAGGAGGAAAAAGAAAGCGAAGACATAAAGGCATTCATCAAATCACAAACTCTGTAACAGGTTCAATCACAAAGACGCTGAAATCATACTTACATCTATCTTAAACTGTAACAGGAAGTTCTCCTGAAGAGCCAGGATTCTGGAGGAGGAGCAACAACGAGCAAGTTAACACCATGGATCAAACTCAACAATGCACTTAATGCTGCAGTTTAAAAACCACACCCCCTTCACTGTATCTGACAGAAACAGAGGCCACGCCCCTTTCATGGCAATTGATCGGCACCGGGGCGATATTTCTTTCACAGAGACTGACAGGCACAGAGACTACGCCGCCTTCACGGATTCTGCCAGTTAGAGAGGCCACGCCTTCTTAGGTGGGACTGATAGTTCCAGTAAAGGAGGCGTGGCCTTAGACCCTGTCAGTCGGTCCCTGTGACTACTGCTTCCATTTAAGGAATGACCTGTCAATCACAGTGCAAAAGGTGTGGCCTATGCATCTACCAATCCGCAGTAAAGAAGGTGTGGCTTCTTGGTGTCAACTTTGTGAAGGAGGTTTGGCCGAGATTAGACGTGGCGTCGAGAGCTTCGCTGCCTGTTTTGTGGTTGCATGTGTAAACTGTTTACTTCTCCAAGTTATAACACACCGCTGATTGAGCTCCTAAAGCTGACCACAACACACATCGCATTCACTCCCACGGGTTACCTTGCTAAATCAGTCAGATCCAAGCGGCCATCTTTGTTCTTGTCAAATATATTCATCTGTCAGGCAACAAAACAAGAGAGAAACATGGATAAATAAACATGTAACACAATTTATTCTAAAAACAATGCCATCCATTACAGTGGGAACAACACAGTGTGCTCTTTTTTAACCCTGCTCCAGGTTCCACCATCTTCCCATCATACGGCTCGCACAGGACTGGAATTCATTTATCTTTCTTCCCGACAGACAGCAGACGCAGGACGAGTCATCAGATGGTGTCTGCCTCCATCCAATCGACTCTTAGATTGAATTGTCTCCCTATAAACAGGGTCACGAGCAACACACACTCGAGCCAGACACAAACACACCATCAGGTTTGGAGCGTCCATCTGGTATGGCAATAAAATATGGTTATGTTGGTTATACAGTGCAGCCTGGAGTAAACAGAGGCCCTGGAACATGGATAATGAAGCAGAGATTGTTGAGAGGCGATCAGGGTGTGTAGTGTTAGTAGTGTCAGGGCTTCTCAGTGGTCCAAGAAGTTTTACCTTCAGCCTACAGTATTTGATAGGACATGAACGCTGACTCCAGTACAATGATATTCCAGGGATTTACAGTAATTGTGGTTGGACCTTTGAGAAAGGAATCCTTGAATGCCTCACTTGTAAGCTTTGGGTCACCCAATGAATATGTGCATTAGACGAACTAACTGGGAACCACACGCTGTTTTATACATTGCGACCTGATTTCAGTAGGACCAAGCATATTTTGACTCCAGGTTTTCGGTTCGTCAGGATGGTTTGTTGTTCCACATGAAGCAAATCATATTCTAGAGCTGGTTCTAGATACAGGATCTGTCTGAAAAAATCAGAATAAACTGAACAAAGCAAGGGAAGATTACCAGAGGTGGAGCCAGATCGTTAGTTACCTGGGGCCACAAGCAGTGAAGGTGCTTCCAAAGGTTAAGGAAATTTCAGATGTTGAAATGGACAGATCTTAGTGAAGTTTCATTATGAGAGTAAAATGCACAAAGTCTATCAACAGTGCTGTTTTTCGAGAGCTGGTTTAAGAAACTGGAGAAGTAACAGGTCTACATTATCTTTTGCTGTCAGACAAAGCACTTGTTGAAAGCTGCTCCTGTATGATTGGTCTGAGACTGGGTGTTGTTTTTTATGTTACTAAAGCGTGTTGGTCAGGACCAAAATTCTGAATGGATTATGCATTTTATGTTTGCCCGGGGCCTTACAGTTTCCCGAATTGCCTTTGAGCAATACCAATGGGCTATGGAAGATTGCAACACATTATGCCCAAACAGTACTTTCAGACATAAACCTTTAAACCTCTCGGACCTGGGCAGAGATGTGTCAGAGACTAACACAAACAGGACTCAACACCAGGGTGACTTTAAACCCACTGGTAGATAAGAGATTTATCATGGCTTGGGCTTGGCCACAACTGGCCAGTGGACCTGGATATCGTAGACAAATTCTAAGCAAATTAAAGTGTCATGTATATGTTTCCAACCAAACGCCCTAAAGCTGAGTGAACAGTACCAGCCCTGTTAGGTCCGGGTCTCGTGGGACTCAGGGGTTAAGGTATGGCAAACCTGGATGGTGCTTCATCTTCAACACAGGACAGTAAATAGAGTTACTGTCTGGGTCAAAAATTTAAATGATCTTGACTAGACAAAAAAAAAAAACAACAAAATGCAGAAAGGCCCCAAACCAAGCCGGATCTAAATCATGGTGATGTTACGGTTCTGTCAGAGCATTATTTAATGCGTTCTAGACTTCAAAAACCCATTAACTACAGTGACGTGCTAACAATGAGCATTTTATTCAAGGCTAGAAAAAGGGTTGAGATTCCATTACAGGTGTAAATCTCTTTAACCCTGAAAGACCCAGACCACCTTATAATAGGAAAAATACAATACAGACTCAGTGTACACAAAAACAGGTGTTTTTTTTTTTAAGTAACCCTTTCCTACCATGTTAAGGACTGGTCCTTAAGAGACCTCCTGGGATGTCCATCAACAAATGAGTGGGTTGAATATAAGAGTGAAATCCAAGTTAGGGTCAAATATGACCCCTGGGGTGCTCCAGGGTTCAATCATAGCTGACATTCTGTTCTTTAACCTCATATTCATTGTTCTACATCAGTCCACTTTGTTCTTTTCACACCTAGTAACAGTCGAGGTTGATGGAGTAATGACTGAAATTAGTGGCTGGCATTTCACCAAAGTCTCCTGGAGCGAATTACAAAGAGCCGCAGGATGGGAATCTGTAGAACTAGCGGCTTTCCAAAGTCCTTCCTTGACACACTCGTCTAAACAACAAATGTCAGTGAAAATTGTAATTGCTTTACAATCAATAGACATAAATGTCAGTCAGAAAGACTCTGGGAGAAAATGCTGTGAGGAAAATATTCTGCTTTAAAAGCTTCAGTGCATTTCGCCATGAGTTGTGCGTTCGCCGCACTGCAGGAAGTCGCTTTGAGAATTTGCTAAAAGCCCTACTTTCATGGAAAAGTGATTTATTGGGTTTATCTTCCTTTATTTAGAAGTCAGTCACAAACCCAAGCCAGGCTGTGATTATCCTCTGATAAGTTAGATAGAGAACAGATGCTCTCCAATGCTAATCTTATCGCACTAATTAGTTTTAAGGGCTTGATATCCTGGGGACTATTGATGAAAAAGAAATAAAGAAAGAAAGAAAAAAAAATGTTACCATGGTGTCTGTGTATTCATCCAGCTTGTTAGAGGACACTTCCTTTTTGTGCTGCTGAAAAAGATCCTTCAGGAAATTCTGCAAGAGAAATTATTAGTGTTAATTATCGTTAACAAATCGAACAAGTCCTGACTGCACTGGCCTTTTAGGTCAACATGTTGATTGGATTGATCTACACTTGGTCAATTTATTGTATAAATGTCACTGGTACATGTCTTCAGCACGCAGGGAGGTTATTCAGACAAGAAATCCAAGCACAACTAGTTCAAACTGTTAAACTGGAAAACTTTGAAAGTTGTCACAGATAACTCTCGAGTGGCACTAAATGAGTTTGGCACATCTTGGCATGCAATTTTATGGAGCTGCTGTGCAAGATCCTGGAAAAGTACCAAACTGTGACTAAGTGTTTTTTGGAAACCTTGAAGAAAAACATGGCAAGGCATAAATCAGAAGATGACCTGTGCTGGAGCGGACTAAATGTAAAAACACACGAAGGACAACAAATTGAGTGGAGAAAACTTGTCAAAGTTTCATCCTGGATCAGCTTTTCTGATTTAAGATTCCACATAGTACCCTGAAGAGCTTCTTCAACTGAAGGATTTCCTATCTGGAACCATTCCAAACAAATAGCTCTTTTGAAATCTAGAACCTTTTATAACTTGCTTTGATGAAAAAAAAAATGATTACATTAAATGTCAACCGCGTCATCTGAGAGAAACATGGTGGTGGTAGCATTGCGGCTTGGGCTTGATTCAAAATCAAGTAAACCCTTAACTGAACAGTGGGATACTTATATGAAAAAATATGTTCCATTTGGCACCATAAAGGGCTTCTTCAGGTTGAGAATTTCCATATCACAAAAAAAAAATAAAAAAAGGAAGCTCTTTAGAAATTGGGAGCCTTTAATTATTCAAACAAACACTGAGGAACCCTATGGAAGACCATGGCAGTTGTTGTTCAAACCATATGATCAATAACAGAAATAATGTTTCGACAGGCCAAGGAAGAAAATTCCAGTGAGACTTCCAAACCATTGTTAGCCATTTAAAAAACCCAACCAGTCCTGGTTGCAGAATGGTTTAAAAAGGGAATAATATTACTGTAGAGTTCTGGGACACGGTCATATGGACACAAGAGTCCTAGAGCAAGCAGTATAAAAGTGATGCAAAGAAGAAAGAGTGGAAAAATGAATGACTGTCCACATGTGAAACACAGTGGTGGTAGCATCATGGTTTGAGCTTACAACACCTTAAACATTAAACTGCTTGAAGCTGGATGCTTAAAAAAGGCTTCACATGGCACCATCTTCAGGTTGAGAATTTCCTGTTGCAAGCAGATGGTCTTTAGGAAGCTCTTTAGAACCTTTCCTCACCCAGAGAACCCCCTGAGGAACCTTTTCTTCCCAACAATTTATGCTTGGTTTGGATTCTGCGTCACTTGAATGCCACTTTAGATCAAATCGCTCACTGGATGAATAAAAGTCAGTGTATGTGCGAGGAGGTTTATGATGGATGAACAAATGTTGTGGCTTTCCTACCCTCAGCTCTGCTGCAGATATATACCCACTGCTGTCTGCATCATACTTCCTCCAGATCTATGAAGTGAAAAAGAAACACTATTTACCCAAGAGATATTATAAAATATTAAAAATAATAAAAGCCTGGTGATGATGATGATGATGATGATGATGATGGGGACCTTCATGAACTCCACACTGTTGTCCAGAGGGGCTTCACGATGGAACAGCAACAGGAAGTTCTCTTTTTCTGGTAGGATCATATTAGCGAGCTGGAGCAGACAGAGAAGATAATATGGAGGTTAAAGCCACAGAAATCTGTTCATGATCCTGCCTTGAGGCCCTGATGTTTCCTACATTGCTCATTGTCTTTCTGGCCAGGGTTTTTACTAGGATTAAAAAGCTCTTAATGCTAGAAGTATGGATGGTTCTGTTCTTCTCAGCAGATAACACACAGATAAAATAAAAAGACAGGATGCTGGGAAACAAAGTCTTTAAATCGTTCGCATTGTCCCTGATTCAAATACCCAGGTTCAAGGCAAACGTATTATTCTGATACCTGCTCACTATAAATAACGGCCTCTCTGATTAATATTTTTTCCTTCTTTAGACCATCATCCTACACGGTGACTCATGCCGTTCCTTGGGTGAATACAAAATTTTCATACCAACGTGTCTTTTTTTTCCATAGTCACGTCCTATTGCTTGGCAACTGTAACTAGGATTCTTCAAGAGCAACCACACTTGACCTCTTCAAATCAGACTCCTTTTTCCCAATCAAGGGCCATGAGAACGTAGACGCTGGCAGGTCATGAGAATGACGGCACCATAACTCAAAGAGAGAATAAACCTTTGTCTCGCATCTCCATTACAGGACTCACTTGGACGGCGATCAAGTCTACGCTGCGTCAGGAATACAAAAGAATGAGTCCTTTCTGTAGCCTTCACTTCACATTCATCAATGAGAACCAATAATCTGGACCTTCTGGAACCAACTGCTTCTACTTGGTGTTCAGTAAACGCGAAGCCTTTGCAGTGTACACGGTTTAAGATCTCAGATGGTCTCAGGTGAATTAGGCTAGCCATTAGGAAGCAACCACAAAAGCCTTAAGTTCTCCATTTGTACATTGAGGAACATCAACATCATTCATTTATTATGTGGGGTTTCTGTTAAGAGGCTTTTAAGCCAACCACAAATGCACGCTGTGGACAAATGTGGTGTTTTTTTCTGCTGACAATCAAACCGCTCTCCACACTTCGGAGGTTGAACGTCCGGACCTGTTCATGAAAGAATCTGTGAACGGGTTAAAAATCTTTTAGGATAAACAGTAGATGATGTACTACTGCAAAAAATACCACGATTTGTATGTAGTTTTTACCGTTAACTAGCACACCTACTGTAAAAGCACTCACAAACAAGCGTGCGCATATATAATTAGCAGACTAGCAGAACAAATGGAAAAGAACCCAAAACTAAAAAGGTACAAAAATTCCTCAAGTAGCACGCATGTTGTAAAAACTCTAAGAAATGTGCTGACTAATATAATTTCTGGACTAGCATACGTACTGTAAAATACAAACGATTCTGCAAACCACTGTAATTCGCGCACTAGCGTACGAACCGTCAAACCCTAACCATCCACAGAATGAGCTTTTTCCTAGATTAACACACCCGGTGTAAATCCACAACAGAGACGTTACAGCTTATTAGGCTAGCACAGACGTCCTAACATAGGTTGGCGTACGAGTCACAGTGCTAATTTTATAATAAACTTTCAATTCGTAACTAAACTTGAGCTGGTTCTCTCGAGTTTCGCTCCAGTTTAATGTTGTAGATTAACGGAAACGAGTCTCACTTCCTGGATCTGCAGACGACCGTCGGCTGTTACGTCGTAGGCGGACATGAACCTGGCCTTCAGCTCCTGCACTTTCTTCTCCGTTATCTTATCCTGTAGAAGAGGAGAATAACAAGCTGGTTACCATGACGACTTGTCGCCCGTTTGCCCACACACACACACACACACACACACTGGACTTGCACCTAATACAAAACCCCAACAGTTTTCACTGTCATTTCTGGACTCACTGGATTCCTTGCTAATTAGCTAACGAGTCGTGATGGCTGACGATCAGTTTCTCATTTTGCAAATTTCTGTGTTTGGTCACTTTTTTTTTTTTTCACATTTACTGCAAAGACTTCATGTCAGTACATCTGTGGGCAGGGCTAATCAGGAGAGTACTGAATAAATAAACGGTGTCACTTTCACATCAGCAGCATTGGAAGGTCGAACTGTGACCCGCTGGTACATGTGAATTTTAGCTGCAAACTTTGCATGCTACGATCACCAGTTAGCTAACGCCGCTGATGCTGCTATTGTTGAACGGATGTAAACCTGGTTGTCAAGACAGGTTTGCGTCATTGTATGTAACGTGGTGTTTGGTTGCTGCTCATATGCTGAACATCCAAATCTTCTCACAGATTTATTTTAGACTCTGATCCTGAACTCCTACTGCCAGTCATCTAGCGGTTAGCTACCTGCTAAACTAGCCACGTTAGTGATGATAAGGTAGGACAGGCAGTGTGTTCAATCTGCATTTTCACCCATGCTCATGTTTATATATAGTTCCTGCTGGTTCCTAATAAAGTTACTGGTGTAGAAATGCTTCAAGGCCGTTTAAGTGCTGAGTTGCTTTTCAGAAAAGAAAAACACTAGTTCGTTTATCGCACCTTTGGCATGTGTCATTTTTGTTGTCATGCTAGCACATACAGTCGAATGGCAGAATACCGGCTACATAACACATCTGACCACAGTTTCCTGTAGCTTAAGTGTGTCAGTTCCTGTGAAGAAGAGCATTGTGCTGATAACAAATCTATGTGTGGTGCAGCTGGGTTTGATGCAGAGAACTCGCGCAGAGACGATAAACGACGAAAAATGAGAAATAGAAAAAAAATCTCACGCTGAACTCATTATCAGCGCTCTGGTTACATTCATTTCATCAATCCGCCGCTGCTCCACAAAATCAGATCATCAGAACATCAGCGGGAGTTCACGCAGGACTGGAGGTGAGATAATGAACGCTCTGTTTATCTGGACAGAGCTGAGTGCAAAAGTTTGTGCCCCCTTGCTTCATACTCACTGGCATCACCGAGCTCTTTAGCATGATTTGATTGATTGATTGATTTCTTTTTGTTTTAGCCATGGACGCTCGGTTGTTGCTTCTGATGAACTCTCTTTCTCAACATGTTGATATCTTCTGAGTGACATAGAGCTGATTCTCACTTACTCTTAACTTTGCTTTAAATGCACGCCAGACTGGGGGTGTAAACTTTTGAGCACGTTCATAAAGAAAACTGCTTTCTGACTCTGTGGCTCCATATTCAGAATCAGAATCAGAATACTTTATTAATCCCTGAGGAAATTATGTGGTCAGTGGTTGCTCCCAAACAGTAAGAACACTGTAAAGAGATCTCAGAAAAAATCCAGCAGTGTTTAGAAAATGCAGCACCAGTTCACAGGCAGAAGCTAAAGGGGGCGGGTGGGGTTATGAGCTTTGGCACCCAGCCCTCCTGTTAAACATAGACTATCAGTTTAATCATTTTGTGACGTACCCCAGGTCCCAGTTTTGTCAGAAGGTGCCGAAAGAAGGCGTCCAGCTCCTTCCCCTCGATGTAGCCGTTATCTGGAACACACTCACGTGTGAGGGGAACCATGTAGAACTCCTGAATACAATTCCATTTCATGCAAAATCGAAATAAAATCTCTAGATTCTCACCATCTGCATCGAAGTGTTGCCAGATGCGCAGAAATCCTGCAGCATCCAGCTGGTCCAGAGCACAGTCCATGTCCTGAAGTCAGACTGTTCTCCACCCAGAGAGGAAATAATAAACTTTAAAGAGGAAATAAGAGCTGTTTCCCCAGGCGAGCACGAGACGGAGAGAGCAAGACAGAGCAAAGTCAGGGTGAACCACTAACTGTACAACCACAACTCCACCTCCTGCCCTCCCTCACTCACTCCCTCCCTCCCTCTCTCTCCCTCCCTCTCTCTCTCTCTGTGTCATCCATCAGTACACAGCAGAATTGTTATCATGAAAACCTGTTATTACAATACAATATGAACCTCACATTTAGTCTGAAGTGCAATAAGGAGACAACAGACAGACAGACAGACGGACGGACAGACGGACGGATGGACGGACGGACAGTGATATAAAAAGACAAAGGTGTAGAGATTATTATTATTATTATTATTATTATTATTATTATTATCATCATCATCCCTGAAGTTCTTATCTTTATTATTTTTCCCATTCCAGGATTAATAACTCAATTTCCATTTAAAGTAGAAATTCCGTGTTTCGTCGCTCTCGTTCCCGGTTCACTGGCCCTGACTTTACGGTTTCCTGTTCCACTCACAGCCCTCTTTATTTTATTCCTCTTTCCAATCCTTTCCCTTCACATCGCCGTTGATGAAGACATGTTCTGGGCTCTCACTCCACCACTTTTCTTCCAGTTTGGATGGGAATTTTTTCAAGCTTCTCCCATAGAGTCAGTTTTCAAAACAACACCTCCAGATTCCGAGCCGTGCTCTGAGCACCTCGTGTCTTTTCATCCCTCCAACACTCTTCTTTCTGATTTTTTCCATCTCTTGCTTTTCTCCCATTGACTTCAATTCATTTTTGAGACATAATGCTACTTTTAATATCCAGCTTTCACATCTATTTCATTTCTTTATCACTCACACATCTATCTGTCCATCTTCCCAGAGGAACCTTCCCAAGGGATTAATAAAGTTCTATCTATCTGTCTGTCTCATTGAAAACCCTAGTAGGAACTGCACATTGATTATTGTTATTATTATTATTATTATTATTATTAAGTCTTTTTTGCAGTGGATACAGTCATTGCTCATATTACTGTGGAGGAGTTTGTTATATATATATATATATGATATTTTACTCTGTGTGTGTGTGTGTGTGATGTGTGTAACTTAAGCACCATCTAGTGTCCACTTTATTGTTGTCGCAGCTCCTCATCTATGCGTGTGTGTGTGTGTGTGCTGCTTTCCTTGGTTGTGTTTTTGTGAAGTACCCTGGACTCCACCGTTACTGACTGATGGTCCACACTTCCATGTGTATCTGGCCCACATCCCGGTCCCCAGTGAGGACACATGGAGGCACAGAGAGGGACAGGGAGAGGGACGCAGTCTGAAATAAAACCAGAGCTTACAGAACCTAATGTCCTGCCCCCCAGTGGGCGTGGCCTAAGGACACGGCCTCCATGATTACCAACAAGAATGTCAGATTTGGACTCGTCTGACCATAGAACACTTTCCCACTTTGAAACAGTCCATT
>JAQMCW010000032.1:284082-299317 GCA_030068335.1 Chrysichthys cranchii | reverse complement strand
CACACACACACACACACACACACACACACACACACACACACACACACACACACACACACACACACACACATCCCTTGAGGTAACACGCATGTAAAGGTCACCTTTACTTCCCAGTGATGTCTGTGGAACAAAGAGATTTTTATAGTGAAGGAAATAAACTTCCTTAGAGACAAGCCATCACATCACATCATGGCACGGCACAGCGCATCATGTTAGAGGAAATGGGCAGCTGTGTAAAGGTCAGCTGTGTTGTCCTTTATCCGAAAAAAAAAGAACAGACATGCAGTGATGGAATGGAAGCAGTGATATCTCTGGGTTTCAGTCACTTGATAGAAGTAGAAGTTCTCCTTTCAGAGCCCGAGCGGCCGTCAGGTCTTACCCAAAGCACAATTAGAGCGAGCGAGAGCTGTACACTTTTTGCACCAACTGTGAAAGGTCAGTAAGCAGCCTGTGCTGGTTTATTAGGATGGATCTTCTCAAACGAGAGACGCATCCAGAAGCAAACTGCCTGCTTGGAGAAGATGCTTGGATTCACGAAACTCGGCTTTCATTTACAAACCAGCCTGGTTTCATGGGAAATACGACACACAAAAAGCGCTGCTGTTCTGAATTTATGTCAGCTCAGATTTTTGCCAGAACTCGGATCCAAATCTTCGTGCAAGTAGAGCAGCGGCAGGCGGGTTCCTGAGAAAGCCGAGTTTGTTTAGACAAGACTGGGTTTCCTGAAGCAACTGAGGCACAAAAAAGAACTTTCCTCTGTTTTGCAAGGTCCTCACCCCTGAAACCAAGCCCTACAACATAATTGCAAGGTGGACGAATGATGGGTTCCACCTTGCTCAGGGCTCCGCGTTTATACGTCCCAACGCAAACAAAGCTCAGGCCAGGAGCAGCCGTGCGGACAGAGCTGGAGGGATATTTACCTGAGCGTGTTATCATGTCGGCTCCAGAGAATATACACAAACGCTTAGACCTGTGATTATCTGAGGTTTGTCTGATCACTGCCGGGCAAACGACTCATAGCACACACTGGACAGGAGACGTCAAAGTAAACCCGGCCCTCGGGAACACGGAAGCAGGCGGCGTGCGCCAGACCACCCAGGTGTCAGAGGATCTGTTTAGGATATTATCTATGGGATGTAATTCAAAATAAGCTCTAAAAAGGATTTGATTTGCGTGGCGTATGTGACACGTCATGGCCTGTCTCGACATCTTGTCACAATCACGGTCTCATCGACGCGTTCACACCTGAAACAAAGCAGAATGCAGAAGCCTCGGTTCTGTCCGTCGCTGGGGTTCCTGAAACAGAGCGCGTTATGGTGAGTCACGCCGGCTCGCCTCACCGCTTGCTAACGCGGGCCAGCGGAAGTGATGCTTTTGTCCTCATCCTGAAAAACCACCTTCCTCTTTTGGGAGTATAAATGTTTGATATTACGAGAGGTTTCAGATCAGCAGATGAGCGCATTTACAAGCATCTGACCAAAGATGTGCCGCTTAAATAGACATGTTCTGCTTTTTTTCCTTTAAATGTACATGGGAGGACACTCGAGTTTCGGCAAAGTTCATCTTTCATGTGACTTTCGGAAAATGATGAAGAGAGGAACAGCCTCCAAAAAGTAAATAGCCTTCATCTGTACAAAAGGCTCTCTCTCTCTCTCTCTCGGTTATATATATGTATATGTATATGTATATATTTACATTTGGCCGTACAGTACATATACAGTAAATACAGTAAAGGTGAAGCGAAGGCGAGGAGGACTATGGGAGTTTCCCGGCTCTAAGAATGAAAAATGAGATGATTTCCATCCATGACAGCAGCAACCGCCTAGCCCATAAATATTCAATACGTGCAGCAGGAAAACATGACACGGCTTTGGAAACACAACACTATATTTAAGTCAGGCTGGAGGGATAGTGGCACTCGTATATGATAGTTCAAATTCAAACAAGCACACTTTTCAAAACCATTAATGCAAAGTCAATGCAACAATTTATGGAAAAACAAAAAGCACAAATATATCTATATATATATAAAAATGACATCTTGCATCAAAAATACATAAATGTAGCTTCAAGAGTCCAGTTTTTCAGACAAATATTGATAAATAGAAACATTTGAAGCAAATTTGGTTAACACACAAAACCTGAACACACGAGATTATAATTAAATAAAAGGTAATTGCACTCCTTGGTAACTGTACATTCATAACTGACATTCCTTACTGGGTTGTTTTTTTTTTTTTTGTTTTTTTTTTTACAGCTTCAGTAAAAACAGTCCAACAACAGAAAAAAAGTAAATAAAAAAAACCCAAACAAGCCACAAAAATATTTTCTTGTCTCATTTCGTGTAGTGTAGTGTAGTGTAGTGTAGTGTAGTGTAGTGTAGCGAAGTCGAAAACTCCCAAATCCGATCCCACCTCCTGCTCCATCGTCGCAGTTTCCACCGAAATGATTATGTACAACTCAATTAAATAAGTCTCGTCTCGGCCCGTCCTCCGTGCGACCTTCAGGCCTGGTTTTCAGTCGTTATATGGTTTGGTTTTGAAGCACGAGGCGCTGGTGAGGATCTTTTCATACGGTCGGAGGGTGGAGGCGTTGATGACACGACTGATGCGCTTGATCGCGCGCAGGAGCGTCTTGGGGGCGTGTCGAGAGCGGAGCTGTCGCACGCTGTGACTCAGGGCTTTGGCCAGGTCCCGGTCGGTGTTCTGGCTCTTCCAGAGGTGCAGTAATTGCGCCACGTGGCGGTGTGTGGGGCAGGAGAGCGCCAGTGCCCGTACTGCCTCCTCGCTCACCTTCTCACCGGGCAGGCTGTCCATCAGCATCAGCAGGTCCTCCAGCGTCACGTTCTTCAGCCCGGTGCACCGAGACACCTTCCTCTCACAGTGGTTCAAACCTGCAGGAGAAGACAAGTACCAATTAACCACGAGGGGCAACGGTTTATTTATTAAAGATCGCCGGAGCGTGCTTTGAACGTTTGCGAAAGGAGTCAGTTCCTGTTCTCGCTTACGTTATAGCAGCTCTAAGCAGTCGTCCCCTCACCAAAACAACTTCTTATTAAGAAACTGCAATGAAGCGCGAACTCCTCGCTCCTGAATACGTCGGAAAACGTGACGCTACAACCTGACCTCTGACACTGGAGACTCCTTCCAGAAATACTGAATAAACACTATATGTACGACTAAAACCTCGCCATGGCAACCACTACTGATGTTTTTTTTTATTTTTATTATAACCAGTCAGAATCCAGATCTGCATGGAGAGTTAATACACACACACACACACACACACACACACACACACACACACACACACACACACACGTGCTACCTCGGCTTTTATGTTTTTTATCAGCATCCTGCCTCATTCACCGGTGTTGAGGTTTCGGATGAATTGTCCTACGTCTTTGGATTCTGTATTTGGGAATGACCTCGAAAGACCTCGAGTGAAGCTACAATCACTTTAATAATAATAAAAAAAAATCACTGTTGCTATCTTCAACATATTTTTGATTGCACCTAAGGCGAAGACTATTTTTCATTCCGATATTGAGAAATATGATCTCGCCAAACAGATCCAGAAAGCCACAAACTTCATCTCCGATTGCGTACATATTCATATCTTTGTTTTGTCTTCTTCTCATAATACACATCTTTCACTTTTAATTAAGAATACGAGCGGTTTCGTTACTTGGGAGTCTCTGGTCATCACCACATCCTTCCTAAGGTCAAGTTTCACATCCAGATTTCATAATTTACACACACTCCACCCATGTGAATCAGGAATTATACTCAACTCGGAAGATTTCTGAATGCCTTTCATGGAATTTCTTGAGCTGGGTTTCTCAGGCTTGGCCCCGGGGTGAGCTGGGGTTAAAGGGTACTCTGGCACCAGCATCAGACTCAATGGTGCAATTGGACAGTTTACAAAATGTGGTTTTGACTCAGATCTCCATTCCAAAGAAATGTCTTCTCCAGGTTAAAGAGGACATTTCTCACTGATAAATCATTCACTTTCCTCTCTAACCGCTAATCCTTTCACGAACACATCATTCATCGCTTTATGGGGGGAAAATAAAAACGCTTCTTTGGTGGATCACCGTCCCAGGAGCGCTCGTGGCTTTAATTTAAGACGCAGGAACATCTGAGCAACCTCCATCTAGAAATCTTGAAAGGTTCAACCAAGCTTCAACCAACTACGGGACTTCAAATCAACACGTTCGCCGAAGCACGTTGCCTCCGTCTTCCTGGCAAAGCTTTCATAATGGCCGCATCCCCCAGAAAAACCCGCGAGAAGCCGGCTCACCTTGTATGATGCTGTAGAGCTTCCCCTGGTCTTTGTTCTGCTCTCTCCACAGCCGCAGGAGATGCAGGGCCTGCTGCTGGGGACTGCACTTCTTCTTCAGGGGCTCCACGATCTTCTTGTCCACTTTACGGCCAGGAAGACTCTCCAAGAGAAGATCCACGGAGGCAAGCGGAGGAGACAGGAGGAACTGGAACATGGCCTCCTCACACAGGGTGATGTCTACACGCAGAAAGAGAGACAGACAGAGAAACAGAGAGAGAGAACGTCATGAACATCATGGACAACCATCAGTGCATGGTGGTTTTCCAATCCCCCAGAAGAAAATCTAGTTAAAAGGATAAAAGTCGAACGCGATTAGTCCGACATGGTGTTCAGAGAGCGTTGGGAATTCCCAGCAGAATTCCCGACCCAGTCCAACATGCTGGAATGAAAACCAGCTGTGCTCGATCACGCTCCGTCTCACACAGAAGAGAAGATTTTTTTATTGCCTACGCCTATAAACACTCCATCAATACATCAAATTATGAAGTTGACACATGACTTTCTGCAAAATGAATTTCCCAGCAGCCAGAAAAAGGTTTTTCCGCGTTCTCTGCACGTGTGTACATTGTTGTTGACTCCAGCGTGTTGCTAGTTTGCCTGGACGCTCCTCAGTGCGAGTGTGAAGCGTGTGAGATCCGACATCCATCGGTGATGTTTTTAAAACTATTTATAGAACTATATTTGTGTTTGCTATGTACGCTGACAACAGTTCCAAGTGCATCCCTTTATTCCATTCCTTTACACTTTCATTAAATGTCGTGGAAAGTCCCCTAAACCAGTTAGCGCCCCCTGTCTGTGACAAAAGCTCTGACGCCGGAGACTCCTTCCATTTATGCACCACGAACACATTTCTCTTTACAGAAATCTTCACCACATCACCAGATCAAAGTCTCTCTGAAAGAGCCGTTACTATAGAAACAATAACGTAACTCTGGTTAACGTAACATTATTCCGAAAAATGTGCAACCACACCTCTTTCATAACGTGTTCGTTGAAACCCCGCCTCTTTTCTGCACCAGTGTTTCTGTAGGACGTTTTTACGTGTGCATATAGTCTAGGTTTGTTGTTGTTGTTGTTGTTGTTGTTGTTGTCATTTTTAATCCTATCTGATGTTTGTCTGGATCAGCCGAGATGTTTGAGGAACCGGAAACCTGAGAGGAACGTTTACGAAATCAGAACGGACAGCTTACATAAAATCGCTTGCAACTTGAGAACCCTGTCGAGATCCACATGTCAAGAAACACACACTCTCTGGCTTGGCACGGCCCCACACACACACACACACACACACACACACACACACACACGCACACACACACACGCACACACTCTTCAGCTGGATCAATCAGCAGCGTCTGATGAGCAATGGAAACCAGAACCCACCGTTTCCCAGGGGTCCGGCTGTTACTACTGAGTCACTGGGCTCCGAATGCCAAACCCAAGCTGCTTTGTCAGAAGAAAGACACGGAGTTCTGCGACGGACACGGCGAGCACGTTCCAAATAACAAGCGTTTAATGCATCTTGTTTCAATTAACGCTTTCGTGCTCGTAATCGCTCTGGTATTCTGAGCGACCGTGCGGCTGGATGCTGAGAGATTTAATGCCGGGTCACTCTAAGGTTCTTTGGCTCCGTCTTTGGTGGAACCTTCTCTCTTCTGCTGGACTTTTTGATGCTCGCTCTGAGATTAGCGTTGCGGTTTTCGAAATTGGGAATTTGGTTCTAGAAGATTCCAGCAGTTACTCTATCCATCAGATTTTGGCTTTTAAGCTAAATTAAAAACCCATATTCATACAACCAGATTGTTAGATTGGATTAGACCCCAGAGCCGGCTGGAGCTCTTTAGAACGTTGGACCAGAGTAACGTCTTCCAGGAGAACAGCTATTCTGTAGGAACTCTTTAATAACATCTGGATTCTGCAGCAGGCCCCAGATCTAAAGCGCGTGTGTGTCCTTTTGGACAGGAAAAACCCTGGATTATTCAAGGAACCATGGAGAACCGCTTTGTGTACGAGTGAAGTTCTTCTTGAAGGCCGTTCTTTCATTGCAGAAAACGCAAAAACATAAATGCTCATTAAAGGTGTGTGGATATTTCTTTAACCTTTTTTGGTGGATAGATAAAAAAGAAAATCTAGAACCCCCAAAGGTTCTTTGGTTGTCCCTAGGGAAGACTCTACAAGGTTCTATGTACAACGTAGAACCATACAATAAGGTGTGTTTCTCTCAAGAACTTGTTCAGGAGAGCCATTCATTCCCTTAAACAGTCCTTGAAGAACCCTTGTTTCTACAATTGTGCGGAACACTTCATAGTGAAAATGGTGTCTTTAAAGGGTTCTTTGGATAGTCAAGGGTTCTTGGCTTTTAATAAACAAAGGTTCTACATGGAAAACTCCTTGTTGTACATATATTATTTTAAGGTTTCCCCAAGAGGGACGACCAAAGAACAAATAAGAGGTCTGAATTTTTGGGACACTCTGATAAAAAGGCGTTCTTTAGAAAGTGGAGGTTCTGAGGGGTTCTTTAGCTAGATGCGGTCATTAGCTTACCCAGTTCATCCATGCATCCTCTTTGGAAAAAAAAGGGTTCTTTAATGATTCACTGGAAAATAAGCGGTTTCTCAGTTTTTAAAATCGGCCACTTGAACACAAAACCCTTCATTCTATAAGGATCCCCACAGAACCATAGACAGACAACCACGGAACACTTAAAGGTTTTGAAACACTTAAAAAAAAGGGTTATTTAAGGGTTCCTAAGATAACGAATGCTTATTAGCTTATACTCCCTTTCTGGTTAACTGAAGAACACTTAAAGGCCTACAGTACATTACTATACTCTTAGAATAAAAGGGTTCTTCAAGGGTTTTAAACATTTTAAACAAAACAACAAACGGTTCTTTATCTAGCTCAGGGATCGTATCACACACTTCATTTATGCGCTCTTAAAAAACAAGGGTTCTTCAAGGGTTCCTTAGATAAAAAGGATTGTACAAGAATCTCCTTGTCATGCCTTTAAAGGTCGTCCCCTGTGCAGGACCCTACAACAAAATGTCTTCCCATTAGGACGGGTAGAATAAAACACAGAACCCTTCTTTTGGGAAATCTTTTACGCAAAAGGGTTCTTTTTTATGCGTTCTTTAAAGGGGCGTTGGATAATGAAGGGTTCTTGGTGTTCTAAAGGGTTCCCAGAGAGGGAAAACCCAATACTACATAAGGGATATTGTTTTTTTTTTTTACACTTAAAGCAGAAAGCAGGTGTCGAGCTTCTACACCGATAATAACACTTTCTCGGTGTGAAATACTCTCTTGGAGAACCTGCAGAGAACCTTACGGGGTGGCCCTAGATTCGTGCTTTGGATGAGTGTCCGTGCGAGTGAAGGTGGCTGAAAGTGGAGTCAATGCCCTCGAACAGAGAATAGCGAAGTGAACCATGAGCGGTTTCGTGTTAAAGGTCAGTAGATTTCCCAGGTGAGCACGGGATCGGGTTACTGTCGGTCATAGTGGTTTCCTGCAGTGTGGAGTTCCAGCGAAGGCTCTTTCCCCGTCTCTCGCTCTCTCATGCGAGAGCACTGCGTGAGTCAGCATGATGACCATGTGTGTGCGTACGAACGCCGCATAACGAGAACAGCGAAAAAGGGAAAGTGCAACATCTAACTCTTTAACACGAACAGTAACCTCAGGACGCTCCGGCGCTCTGACTCAGCTTCCTCAGAACTGTCGAGGATATAAACAGTGCCTTGCGGCGCCAACGGGACTCACATTAAAGTGCTGAATAGATGTGAGACACCGTCGCTGCTGCTGCTGGAATGGAAATAACTCAGCTTGAACAAATAACTAAAGCGAGAGAGAACAATCCGCCGACGGGATGGAGAAATAAATATTGCATAGCCGTCCGAGTCACTGAGGTTCTGCTGGGCTTCACTTGTGATTTCTCGTGTCTCGGACGAAGAGAGCTCACGTTACTCTTCGTCTGACTATCGACCACAGGTCTGTGCATAAGTATTCACCCCCTGACCGATAAAACAACTCGTAATACTGAAGTATACTCTATACAGCCTGCACGTTATATCCAAATAAAAAGTAGAAAAGTCGCGATTGCATAAGTATTCACCCCCGAAATCAGTCCTGGTGCAAACAATTACCATTGTGTCACATAATTAGTCGCATAGAGTTGACCTGTGTGCACACCCTGGACAAAGTCCTGAAAAATTACCAATTGAGGATGAATTAGGAACAAAAATAAACCTTAATCATCCAGCAAAGTGACGGCATCACGTGACACACGAGCAGGACGACATAAAGAGGGAGAGCATAAACATGTAACGTGATGCTACCACCAACGTGCTTCACAGTGCAGTTAGCCTTCACGGTGTCCTCATGAAGCTCATTCCACTTCACTACAAAATAGTGGAAAGGTTCAAGGACTGGGGTGTGAATACTATTTGAGCACAAATATGACACCGTGATTGCGTGAAATCAGACGTTTGGTTTTGTTTTCAGAATTCAGGACGACGCATGTCGCTCGCACTTGTCCTCAGGTTTGTTTTCTGCAAAACAGGCAAACATAAAAAGATCCCATCTGTCTTTCTGTCTGCGTTGGTAGAAGAACATGCAGAAGTCCTCAGATGGTCATTAGGTAGCGTCGAGTTGCTAATAATGTATACTTTTGTTTGAATTCAGTGTCTTTCAGTGTAGTTCTGCGTAAATGAGCTCGCGTGTTTCCCTTTAAAACACCGCAGTGTGTGTGTGTGTGTGTGTGTGTTTGTGCTCACCGGCGTGGCAGTCGGTGTGTTTGCGAGTGCAGTCAATGGAGGGTTCTCGGTCACACACAGCGTCCTGAGTGGCAGAGCCGGGGCTCCGCGTCTTCATGCCCAGCTGTGAGCAATCTCGATGAGCGATGCAGGGCTCGGTGGGCGACGCCACGCTGGAGAAAAAACCCTGTGGACATTTCTCACACACGGTATCACTGTCAGGTGTACCTGTAACACACACACACACACACACACACACACACACACACACACACACACAGATAAATACACTGAAAACACCCATGCACCTCACATTAGATCTGTGCATGCTTCGTAATATGCAACGCTTCGTAAACATGTGCTGGATTCAGGTGTGGAACTTTCCGGAGGGTGTTATTAACCACGCGGGGTTTAAAATGCAAATAATCCTGAGCCGGTTATCTAAACGGTTTAGCGGCAGCAGCAGGTGGGTCTGGAACAACACTTCCTCTTTTCCATCAAATCAAATCAAACGGGCTTCATGTGGTCAGATAAATCCTCTGAGAAAGCGCGGTGGATCATTAACACCTGTCTGTACCTGCACACCTACGACACGGCCCTGAGAGGAACACCTGAGCTCACACGGCAGAACAAAAACTGTTTCAGAAAAAAAAAAGGAGGAAGTACGAAAGAGTGAGCAGAAGGACAGCAGAAGTTCACTTGTGTTATCTTTAAGCAAACAAACAGAAAAAAAGCCTACTATTAATATTACTAATAATTTGATACACTCTAAGACATATTTGGCACGTTTATATGTGAGTGTGTGTTAATTTAGTTGTAATGATCAAAATAATATTTGTAAATAAATCGAAAAATGTTCATATTGTACCGTTTGATGTTTTACTTTTTTTTTTCCCTTTCTTTTTTTTGATTATTAAATGATTAATTCCCAATTCCTACTCGGAAAAAAGCTTTCTTTATATTTCAGCTCTGCATCTGCATACACTCCTCCACAGCTGTTCTCAAGAATCCTAAAATAGGAAAAACTCCTGTAACACTAAACATCTTCCTTGCTCTAAAAAAAGAAGTTGATTATTTTATAAAAAAGGTTTTTTTTTTGTTTGATTCACTTTTTTACTACAATGCCATGCATTATTTCAGTCCCACTTCAGTTTTGGGGTTCTGCATTCAGAGTTCTCTGTCGCCATCTGATGGAGTGAAAAAAGTCGGATCCTCGCACCGGAGGCAGATTAAAAAAAGATCCAATTATATGTGCAACATTTTACAGATCATGTTAAAGAAACTGGGCCGCGCTTGAGGAGAGTGAGTGTGCCGGGCCAAATAGACCAGGATGATGATGATGATGATGATTACAAAGGAGGATAAAAATCCCACAAATCCATCTAGGAAAGTCAGGACCACTCCCAAGCAAGTGCTCTCCTCTCGTCTCTTCTCCTTCCCCCCGCCCTCAGTGCCAGAGTTAATGGTGGTGAAGGTGGTGATGGTGGCAGCGCGGGTGGGGAACCCCGCAGGCCGACGGCGGCCCTGTGCTGCTCAGCGTGATGAGTCACTCAGAGGTGATTATTTCCACCCGCAGTGGCCTTCACCACAACTGCAGCCTGATTAACACCGGCCTACGCTCACCCGGAGAACCCTCACAGTCTCACGGAGAGAACCTGCCGTCTCGGGTTCTTCCTAAACAGTGGGGTTTGGAAAAGTGAATTCAGAGTTGGTCTGAACTTTTATCTCCTGCGAACGCAATATAGACTGCGCATGTCGTGCTATGTTAGTGAAATAACACGCGATGAGGTGGTGTGATGAACAGAGTTACCTTTAACAAACTTTTTATCCCATTATAGCTGCTGTGAATGTTGGAAGGATGGTCCTTTTGACGATTTGTTAAAGCAGCCATAGTTTTTTTCCACAGAGAAACTGTTTACATGATTACCTGAACATGTGGTTACTATAGAAACCGTAACGTGTTAGAACATAAATACTCAGAGGTAATTCATCAACGCCTCGCCATTTTGGCCAATCACAGTCCAGAGTATAATCTTCAATAACACGGAGCTGGTAATCGTCTAAACTCTAGAACCATTCAAATCTTTTCTTCGGAGGGTTCTCCAACAGAGACGAGGATGTACTAAGGAAGCCTCCAATAAAGAACCCACGGGGAACCCGAAAGAAAAGATCTGAAACTAAAAGCTAAGCTTTCATCTCTGTACCGCTTTTTAACCGGAGCTGGGAATTTCAGGGACAAACACAGTAACATGATGTTCATGACATTATCCGTTTAATTTTTTTTTGTTTTCATGAGAAGCGATAGGATTTTGGCGAGCGCCGGAGAACCGTGACACCGAGCTGGCCCGCCGAATGGCGTATTAAGTATCTGAAAGATCTCACAGCTGATGAAGGACACTTCTGGCTCCTGCGCTAAATCAGCGATGTTATTAAAGTAAAGAATTTTCCAATGTTCTCCAGTATTCCCAGGCGTGGATAACCCTGAACTGACCTTCACGACCACCTTCACCACCCTCACACTGGGCTTTTAATTCCCTCAAGCCAGACATGACCTTTGACCCCGTCTAGTTTGCATGTGAAAAATGACAATAAAAATGCTCTGGAAATATCTCTAACTGTGATGGATAAATATACATGAATATGCAAACGAGAAACAACCACCACTCGCTAACTTTCGCTAACATGCCTAGCTAGCACTGCCTACCACACAAGTTCCACGGCTGAAAAATTTCCCATCATCCTCTATCTCATCCTCTGTTCTTTACAGTATTCACCAACGAGGCTCGCTTGTAGCCCTGCCCCCTTTAAAAATAAATACACAGGCATCCCAAGCATGAGCCAACATCACCCAAGCATGCTAATTTACATCCCAATCTTCCAACATCACAGTAAAGCCCTTTATGCCCTTGCTGACCGGCTCGTGTGTGTACCCGGGGTCACGGCCTCAGGCGTTTTGGAACTCGGTACCTCTGGAGTTCTCCGAGTCCGATTAAAACTTTCCTACTTCTAAAACATTTTCCCTTTCCGCCTGCTCCTGTTCCCCGCACCCCGGCTCAATGCTGCTACACACAGCGTGAACAGAGCGTGGACTGTGTAACTCGGTGACCTTTCTGTGAGCATTGATGTGGCGGTTCTGCTCTTCACACAGGCACGTGGGTTCCCCACTTCTTACGGCTGTCTGGTGCAGCGGTGGCTCAGCGGTCGAGAGCTAGCGATCGGAATATTGGGAGTTGCCAGAGAACTGTCAGGTCTGTGGGTTTGAAACGTTCAGCTGTGCTTGGATTCTCTCGCTTTGGGAAAGAACTTTTTTTTTCTAAATTTGATAGCTGGAGAACCCAAACCCTTGAAGCCGTTATCACAACCCACCCTGAGCTCGCAATTTATATGGTTGAATGTCGATGCTTTTGTTGGATGAAAATGACGACATGTCCTAGTTTAATACATAACCAAACCCAGTGGCTCTGGGGGAATGTTATTAACGTCGATAGACTGCGGTGATAGTTACCAAGTACGGAGACCCCGTATCCCGGCGGACAAGAGCCGTGTGGGACGCAGAACTCCACGGAGAGGTGATAACCTGGTATACACTCGCAGAGACGGTTGTGCGTGGTGTTACACTCCCTCTTGACGATCTGTCTCTCCTTGCAGACGGGGGTGCAGTGTTGGCAGCTCTCGCCCCAGTGCCACTGCTCAGCAAAGCGCCGCTCCGGGCACGGAGAGCACACGGTGGCCGAGTCTGACGTGCAGTGGCGTTCCACTGCTGTGCCTGGGGGACACTGATTGCACAGCAGGAGCTCCGAGGTCATGGGGTCATGGTGATGGTACCTGGGGGTTTCGTGGTAAGCCCAGGCGAAGGACACGACAAAGAACTGGAAGAGGAGAAAGAGAAAGGAGGATGAAAAGGAGACACAATAACATTTACAAAACTACTGCTAATGTTCTAACACAGGGCTTGGTAAAAAAGTTCCTTCAAGCAAAAGGTTCCTTAAAGGTTCTTTGGATTGTTGTGAAGTTCTACTTGAAATGCAAACCCATTACATCAGGGTGATAAACGGTTCCTAGATGAAATTCTAGGGTTCCTTGGATTGTTTAGGATCTCACAGGAGTTCTACTAATTCTCTGCCTAGAATCTTAAGGTGACTCCTACAACGTTGCTAAAAGTAAAACAAAAACAAAAACTAAAAGGTTGCTCGAAGATTTCTTCAGGGTTCTTTGGATTGTCTAACTGGTGGAACCCCTTACATTTGCCTCCCAATTCTTCGAAGAAAAAAGGTTTCTAAACAAATGCCCCTTTCTGTAAGGAACTTATAGGGGAACCTTATATTATTTTTAAAGTAGGTCATTCATAATAGGTTCTAGTTTCCTGAAAGGCTCCTACTTGGTTCTACTTGAGAAGGAAACCCTGTACGAGGCCAATTAAATAACCCTGGAAGTCCTGAGTGGAACCTTTTTTGCCTATCTTGATGTAAACTTTTATCTGCCAGGTCATGCACACGATGCTGAGCGTTTTCAGCATGACCCGTCAGAGAAATGTGTAGCCCAGATGTTCCGAGCGGTGCGTCATCACAGTAGAGTTTAATCAAAAACACTTCACTACTCTGAGTGTACTTTGGATCTTGTTTGAATGAACCAGACACACACGTAGTTCACATTATCCACAATTCTCCAGACTAAACCTTGCGTTTTACTCAGCAGGTGGTGTGAATGTGTGAGGAAATTGTTAGCATGGGGAATGCCATACATATGCTAATTAAACTGTGGAGGAACCAATGAACTTTTAGCCCACGATACAGGCTGCACGGCACGGCACGGCACTAAAAACCCAAATTACATGCCAGTGCAGAGCTTCTGACAGCCGTAATTACACCGTTCTGGAGATCTGAAGGAAACTCGTAACGGACGACTCACGAGGCCTTGAGCCAACTTCAACCTGATTTTCTCGGTATGTAGCATTCGCTTCAGCGACATCTTGCTCCACAAGAAAGCTCCGTGGCTTTTAACCAGTCCGCGAGTCACGTCAGGGTTTGTTTGATCATGAGAGGAGCACAGAAGCATCCATCACCTCTCCCTGAGCAGCGAGACTCTGCTGATTGATTGGCGTGTCCTCAAATTCTCTACCAAGCCGCTTTATTGTGACTCGTACGACCTTTTTCTAAGTCATCTCTTTAAGAGAGAAGTCTTTTGGGCACGTTTCTGACCATAGTCTTCAGGATCCCGAATGCTGTGATCTGATTGGTTCTATGATCTTCCGCGTATACGCACTATTAAACAAAATTAGATCACTGGATTCACTAAAACTATCGTTCATTCTGCTTTCTGCTAAATATTCGGTGGCAAACAAGCTAGCTCTAGACTTGCACAGTTGCTGAAGGATGATAGTGGTTCTCAGACGTGGTTGAAAGAAGCTTAGTTAGCTTAGTTAGCTAGCTAGGCTAGAAGAAAACTGTTTCCTTTAGGTGTCCTGTTGTCTAGAAGGGACCTTTGGACGCTCCTCTAAGTGTGCCCAATCAGCACACAAGCTAAGAACAAGCTAAGGGTTCGAGATAGAACTTTCTACAAAATAATTTGCATCCTGCCAAGAACCAGAACAGACACTTCACTACATGGAAAATAAAAGCTTGAACTTCATATGAACCAGCTCGCCAAGTGGCAAAGTCGCCTAAAGGCAAACAACAGATCCTGAAACGTTTGCATAACACATCGTGTTCTGGACGTTATTCATCATATAAGACATGTTTCAACCAGGAATCTGAGAGGGAGGGAAGAGATGAGCATTTATAATTTTATAAGTTTATTATTTTAGCATTGTTTTGTGTGTGTGATTAAAAAAAAAGTTCCTCCAAGCCATACACTGCTCATCACTAGGAACTCTTTCAATGGATTTAAACTTGCTAAAGAAAAATACAGTGGATCCATGGATTGTGAGTGACTCGGTCTGCGAGTGTTTTGCAAGATGAGCAAGAAATTGTAATAAATTTTGACTTGATGACTGAGCGAGGTCTTGCGATACGAGTAGTATGTATACACTTCGTCTGCCGAGCGTCACGTGATCACAACTTCTCTCTCTCTCTCACTGTGGGATTGTGACTCACTCGTATAGTCAACATCCGCGCTAGCGTAGAAAAAGCCTGAGGAATCCCTCACTT